>JAQFYC010005794.1:0-13554 GCA_034694165.1 Tomocerus mixtus | reverse complement strand
AGGTGACTTCCGTATCGCCTCAGCTGTGTCATACTTAAATTCCTAAGTTAGTCAAGCCGAATTGTAATTTTACGATGCAGTTAGTCTTTTCTTCCTCAATATTGTGATTTTACGGAGAAATGAGAAAGCATTGCAAAGAACGAAGGTAATAAAATCTTTCACTTCGACTTCAATATAATTCATTCAAATTCAATGTTAAGCGCGGCCGCCAAATGGCAATGTGAATGTGAAGGATTTCATATAATTTGTTAATCCTAATCCTAATCCACTAGCATAACATAACAGCATTAGGCCAAGTAAAGCCTATAAGCGTGTTTGGACTTTTGGACTACTATCTCTAGCTCTTTACTATGATATACATACTACATAGAACAATACATTCATACTATACATAGTATCTTTTAGTACACAAACTATACATGCATAAAGGTAACTTTACATTACAGTACATATTACATTATTGCATTATTACAATACTATAATCAGCTGAGGGGGATGGGATGTGTACTTTTTGTGGATAAGATAGATAGATATTTAGGAAAATTAGGATTTAGAAAAGGAATGTACATATATGAACTTAATACATTGGTTAATTTTGATACGCTCGTATATAAAAGTGAAGAGAGTGATTAACTATTAAGCATTACTATTAACTACTACCTTACCTTACTAGTTAAGATTTTACTGTCACTGATACGCACTGTTTATATAAGACTATGGTCATAGTCATGAGGAGACAGAAATTATAGGGAAGGGGAGACGTAATATTATTAAGTGCATTAATTTTATTACAAAACACTAAAAGTTTGACATTTTTTCGTTTTGTCCAATTTAACTTGACCATTTACAAAAGACAGACAAGAACAGAAGAACTCTCGTTGCTTGCATCACACTAACTACTTAGTAAAGGTATGGGTATGGTATACTCGTTTATTTTGTAATTTCGATTTCTATTTAGTTTTTGTAGATTTTATTTTAAAGGATATCTATATTCTATGTCTAATGTCTACAGAACTTGTGCATGAAGTAATTATGTTTTCAAAATTTAACTAAGGACATAAATTATCGGAATTGTATTTAATATTTGTCATATAATAGGAGTACGAGGGAACTACGGCAATTTCAACCATGAGCTTGGGCGAAGACGATTTGGAACACAGCAGTTTAGCGGACAGTAATGCAAATACAAATTATGACTTAGAAATTGATGCAGAAACTTCTGTTGGAATGAAGTCAGACGAAGAAGAATTGGAAGATGACGAAGAGGAAGATGATGAGGACGACGAACCTAAGTTAAAATTCGACAGAATAAAAAATGATCTGAAGAAAATATTGGAAAAGGATGCAGTTAGTTGCGTTGCTGTTCACTCAAAGGTAAGATATTTGTTATGTCTGCGTAGATATCTTTAATATGACCTTTTCTACCTTGACGAATCAGTGTTCTAGAACTAACTAACATATCGGATCTTCGAATCTGGATTCTGGAAAAAAGGGCGTTTTGATACGGAATTTAGGATAAATACTTTCCCTAATGTTGTTACGTATGTTTTTTTAATTCAGTTCCTCTGTATTGGGAGCCATAGAGGAGAAATCTACATATTAGACCCGCTGGGAAATAATGTGACAGTGAATCCCAGGAAGTCCATTGACGCTCATAAAGTTATAGTCAATCACATCTCTATTGATGACAACGGAGAGTACATTGCAAGCTGCTCTGACGATGGGAAGGTAATAATACTATATTTATACATGTTAACTGGAAACTTATATAAATCTTTCCCCTTGTTAAAGCTAACCTTTATTGTGAAATTGTAGGTCAACATTTATAGTTTATGTGATGGAGAAAATGTACAGACGTTAACTCTAAATCGCAAAATCCGTTGTATAGCAATCGATCCGCAGTACAGCAAAGCACACCTAATGCGCCGTTTTATAATTGGTCAGTATACCTATTTTTAGCCAAGACATTTACCTTTTTGTGGTATATTTTAATGCCTGGACGTGGACGTTGCTTAATCTTGGTCCGTTAATAAATTGTTTCGTTATTATTGTGATTGCAGGAGACGAAAATGTTACCCTTTACCAGCGTAACATATTCGGTATATTAAAGCCAACGCCTTTGCTTGAAGGAGGGCTAGTTTCGAATATAAAATGGGGAACTCGGTTCGTCGCGTGGAGTTGGAGAGACGAAGTGAGAATATATGATATGGTCGACGGAGTAACAGTGAGCAGAGTTCAGTTCGAATGGCAGAACCAAAATATTATGAACAATATCATCCAAACTTGTACAATCAATACTGCCTCCAATGATGCCCTTGTCCAAACTTTGCATTCGAAATACCGTTGTAATATATTTTGGAAAGATACATACACACTTTTCATTGGGTGGGCAGATAGTATTAAAATTTGCCAAGCCAAACGGCAAACTCATGCCAAAATCGAGCAGGGTTATGCAGCTTATACTGTGCACATAATCTGTATGTTTTCGACTGATTTTTGGTGCTGTGGTTTATCTTCTTTTGGAAACCAAATGTGTGTCTTAGGCCGGGATAAGGAACATTTAGCCGTAGCCGACGAAGTCAACAAAACAAACGGGATTGCCAATATTCGCATTCCAAAGCTCCACATTTTGCAACCGGAACGGCAAGATTATAGTATAGTTTATACACATGTGCTGCAAACAAGGGGATACCAAGAGTACAAGATAAGCGACTATCATTTAGAATCATTAGTTGACGAGTTTCACTATTACATTGCTACGCCAAAAGATATCATATGGGCTAAATCGACGGATGAAGATGATCACATTCAATGGTTAATAGAAAGAAGGTACTTTAAAAGAATCACAAGTGTTTATTAATACATTTGGGAAATGAACGCTAACAATGTTTTCTTCACTTTTTCTTGTTTTCAGTAAATTTGAAGAAGCTTTGGAGTATGCTAGTCAAAACGCAAAACTATTAGAAAGACATTCCGTATATAACGTTGGTCTAGCTTATCTAGATCATTTAATGGTTAGTGAAAAATTCGTGGAAGCAGGAAAACTTTGTTTGAAAATTCTTGGTATGTAACATTTACCTTCGTGTTTCTCATAAATACAATAACAACCTTTTCATAGTACTATGTAGCACATAATCTGTTTTTCTTCATGTAGCGAAAGAAAATTGGGAAAAATGGGAAGAGCAAGTACTTAAATTTGCCAGAGTTGGCCAGCTTCGTTCAATAGCTCCATATTTACCAAGAAGTGAAGCATCAAAGTTAAATTCGTATATTTATGAAATGATTCTCTTTGACTACTTAAAAAACGACCAAGAAGCCTTTTTGTCACTTGTAAGAGATTGGGCACCTCCTCCTGTTCTGTTTAATGTCTCAGCAATAGTCAATTCAGTTATCGACCATCTTCTTGTCTGTGAGCCAGATAATCGCTTTCTTCTTCAGGCTTTAGCGGACCTTTATTCTTATCAAAACAAATATGGAAAAGCATTGGCCATGTACCTAAAGTAAGCTGAACCATCCTTATCATTTTGACAGATAAATAAATGCCTGCCATGTTTCTATTTCTGTTAATAATAATGGTGTTATTTTCTAGATTACAAGATCCTCAAGTGTTTCAGCTTATCCAACGCTACGGTTTGTTTAGTGAAATAAAAGAGAACATAGAAGATTTAATGCACCTCAACATGGTCGAAGCCTTGAACTTATTTATGAGATATAAAGATCGTCTGCATCCAACCATCATTACTCATCAGCTTAAAGAAAATCGATATTATCTCTACAGGGTTAGCTATTATATAGTTAATATAATTATTAATAAATATTGCTTCAATAATAGCAATAATGACTATTTTTATTCTTTTTGGACATATGTTATTTATTTTTAATGCGAAGTTATGAAAATGCAGTTATGCGTCATTTACTAATAACTACAATTTTATTGTATGCAGTATTTGGATTCCTTGTATAAGGCTGAAGGAAAGGAGATGAAACCTGAATTTCACGGTTTGATGGTTTGTCTTTATGCTGATTATGGCCCAGGCAACCTGCTCCAGTTCCTTAAATCGTCAGATCACTACCCAATGCAAGAAGCATTGGACATATGTCTAAAACGGAAGAAGTACCCGGAAATGATATTTCTCCTCGGTATATACGAATTTTTAAGATACCCCACTTTGTATAACCGGAATAATGTAACATATTTAATGGTATTCTATTTACAGGTCGTATGGGAAATGCTAAGGAGGCACTAAGACTGATAACCGATGAGCTGGATGATATAGATCAAGCAATTGAGTTTTGCAAGGAACACAATGATCCTGAATTGTGGGCAGATTTAATTAATTTCTCAATGGAAAAACCGAGTAATGATCAATTACATTTTAAATTGTACGATGCAATACATAATGATATATTCTACTTTGACTTTAATATTGGTTTATAATTTACCTGCTAGATTACATCAACACTTTGTTATGTAACATCGGCACATACGTTGACCCTCAGATCCTTATTCGTCGAATAGAAAACGGCATGGAAATCCCTGGTTTGAGAGATAGCTTGGTTACGATAATGCAAGATTATAGTCTTCAGGTATTTCCCCAATTTTTTAAGCCTTCACGTATCGATATATTTAGATTTGAAATATTAATAAATGACTTTGTTTTCTAGGTTGAACTTCAAGAAGGCTGCAAAAACATTCTCGTTGGTGATTGCTTAAAGTTGTTCCAAAAATTAGTCAAAACACAACTGCAGGGGGTTTTTGTTGAAGGTGCAATTACACAATACTTAATTAGTTTTCTTAGATGTCTACAAAATTTAATCATGTTACTATTATGTAATTACACAGTTCTAATCTTTTTTGTTGCATATTCTAGATGACCAAGAGTGTGGATCATGTCATCAAAAAATAGTAGTTAAAGGTTAGTTTCCAGTTCCTTAGTTTCTTTTCTACAGTCTTACGTATAATCACCAATCATAATTTTAATTCGATCATATCTTTATTCTGCAGATTCCAGTTACGGGGAAGATGTCAAAGTATTTTACTGCAAACATGTTTTTCACGATGCTTGTCTGTCTAGCTTCGACTATCAGGTATATGGAAATTTCTCTAAATTCATACTGTGATAAATAGTATAGCAGTAGTTTATTTTTTGCTTCTAAAGATGCCAAAGAGGACCATATAAGTATATGGGTCGGACTTTGCTGATATTTCAATTATTGGGCAGGTTACATATTCACAGTACTGTTGGATTCAATTTAAGTATATTACATTCATGCATGTAAAATAGTATTTTTAATAATATTTGCGCTGCTGTTGCCCACGCACTGCACCTACACAACAATATTGTATGCCTCGTCCGCGAGCCAACATAAATGTTGTTCTCTAATAATTTGCAGTTGAATAAGTGAATAAGTAGATATTGTACAACTTGCTTTTGCTTGCAAAATAAAATGCTGATTTTAGTGTACTAACGGTTTGTTATTTAATTTTTGCAGAACTGTATCATCTGCAACCTTCCTCGCAAAGGAATAGGGCTTTTGGAGAAATTGTGATATAGAAGTAACTGAGGCAGAAATTGTATAAATATGTATATGTAGTTAGCAATGCTGCAAGAAATGGTTACTCTCATATTGTCTAGTGAGTTTTATTGTAACTTGTAAGAGAAAAAGAAAAATGAATTGTATTTAATTTAGAATTGCAACCTTCGTGGAATTAGATTTCCATAAATTGGCGATTCAATGTTATACTACGCTATGCCAGCAAATGTTCACCAGTACATGAATATAAAAATGAAAAAGCTAACTTTACTTAATGCACTAAAAAGATAACTTTAAAGACTGTATTTTAGATTAATCTTGTCAGTGTACTTCTACTGGACTACTTAGGGCAAAGTTTCTATTGTAAAGTTAGGTCCGTGTTTAGGGACCCACTGTTGAAGGAGATGTCTTTCCGCTTTAGCTTTCTATGACGAAATGCAAAAGCAATATTCCAGGTACCTAAAGCAGATTAGATTGACGAAACGGAAGTAATGTCAGATAAGTCCTAATAAATATGATATATAGAAGTATTCCAGAAATTTTTATCAAGGGAATTTATAATATACTAGACTGATAGTAAATGAAGAGAATTTTGGTAAGCAGTTTTGCAGAATTTTTACCGATTTTGTAAGGGTAAATTGTTAAATAGAAGGAATCTGCCTCTGAAATAAGTAAAAACATGTTTGTTATTTACTGCCATATTAATGATAATAAAACTGCAGATAAGTAAAGTCAATATTAGCAATCAATTAACAAACAGCAGCTCTGTTACAAGTTTTAAACGCGATTTGCAATCTTCCATTAAAATAAGCACATCTTATTGTCCGCTGTATATCTGATGTTAATAAAGTGCTTTTTTCAAGTTTATAAAATACTGACACTGTAACGAATGAAAGTTTTAACAATGAAACGTTTAAAGTTATAAAGCGAGGATAGGTGCACGGTATTATTATTTTATTTGGCTTTTCAAAAATGTTATGTAAAGGTAAATATTTTGTTGTAGCTTCATATGAAAAATGCTTCAGCTACGTAATTAAAGCAAAATCTGAACCTGACTGTGTTGTATGTTCACTATATTTTGTATGCACGTACTATAATAGTTAAACTTAGTATATTTCAGTAATTAGTATGATTAAAATGATAGTGTGTTATAATTATAAATTATACCAAATTAAAAATACCCTGTAACAAAATGCTACATTATATAAGTAGCTACAAGTGTACCTATTATTATTACATTGCAAGCTTTACTTGATTGAAAGATAAAACACAGCGACCCTTTTACCCTTGCTAACTATTAAATCAATGCTCACAATATATTACTTCACAAAATAACCATGTTCATCCTCCATTGCATTAGAAAATTTTATAAATTAATATTTCAATGCTGCCTGTACGTGTGCACGCTTGCTTTCACTTTACACTGATCGACTTTGTTGTAATCGTAATCGCTGATTTTGCAAATAAAGTTTTAATGATAAACATTATTTGTCTTTGATATTCGAGGGACAGTAATTAATGTCCTGCTATTAATTGTATCGTTTAATGTTATACATTATTATCACTCCATAAATACTGTATTGTATATGAATTGCTTTTCAGTATATAATAGCGTTTTTGTGCTTTCCAAGAATATCATAGTCATTGCTCACATATTATTACATACACACTTTACACTTCGTTTAGACGTTTGTGCTAAATGTTCATTTTTTGATTTTCATTAAATGCTACGGAATTCTTGTAGACCGTTGTAAGTTCCTCTAACTCTTTCTTTTGGAATTTACCTTGGAGATAATAGTCACTATTCTCTTCTAGAAGAACATTATCTTCCTCCAATAAAGGAGTCATGGCATAATGTCCCTTGAAATTTAAAGCCCCAGACTCCCCAGACATATCTTCTCCATACATATCTTCACTTCCTGTAATCTCCGTTGACAAAGTATCTGGATTTGAGATCTCCATTTGAGACGTGGATTGCTCATGAAATGGTAGCCACGGTTCGAAATAGTTGGACGCAAATGCTAGAATATTTGTTGGTTTTTGCTGAAGGGCAGTTTGAAGAAAGTCGCTTAGTAAGGATCGCAATTCAGGATGGTCCTTAAGATAGGTGCGATATTCGCCAGCCTTCTCCCTCTGTAGAATATTTGAAATTATTATGGAATTGAATGTTTAACAAATAAAATTATTGACAAAATCCTAACCTTTTGTGTAAGGTATGAAGCATACAACTCGAGATCACAAGCTATAAAGAAAAAGAAGAATGAATCGCTTGTATTTTTAAGAATTTATTGCCAACAACAATAGATAAATTGATCTTTTTATTTGCTTTTCAGATGTGCATATTATGCAAATCGTATCAAAGATAGAACAGGACGCTTACCCCATAGCAATGGAGGTCTGCTGCCAAAATTGCTATCTAAAATCTCAGGGGTATTGGCCGCTTCGAACCACAAAGGTACCAAGGCGGTCTCGTTTTCCGGTTGGCACCGAAGGACTAAACGCCCGAAATAGTTGAAAAGTGAATCCCAAACTTTAGCCCCCTCTTCTTCAAAAACGGTTCTTCGAATACCATACACTTTAATGTTTTCTCCCCTAACAACTTCATTTCCATGCCCGATGAATTGCTAAAACAGAAACATAGCCCTTCCATTACAATATGTTAATTTGCTTCCGAATGGTTAAGTACCCGAATATGCACACGTACTATGTTATGTTATACCATGTACTATAAGTAAAACATTGAACAAATAGAAAGTGGATACGCTTAATTATGCAGACAGCATAATAAATTCTGAAACATTTTACATACATAAGTGCATCTGACGACAATGCCTTTTGAAGTTAGCGTGCGGACAATAAGATCTCCCGTCTTCTTTTGCTGGATGATAACCCTTTGGAAAAGGATGTTTCCAGACTCCGTTATTAAATTTTGACATTCTAATTTTGATAGAAAAAATACTCGATCCTCTGTAACTATCTTGTCCCTAATTGTAATAACGCGACAGTGCATCATCTCCTTTTCTTGAATTAGAAATGTTTTTCGTTCAAAGATTTTGTCTTTGATTTTCGCCCACCTGAATGTAAAATAAGACAAGTTTGTTATAGTGACATAATTTAAGCTTACATACATATAAGTAGGATATTTTTACGAAAACCTC
The DNA here is from genome assembly GCA_034694165.1 of Tomocerus mixtus. Lineage (NCBI taxonomy): Eukaryota > Metazoa > Arthropoda > Collembola > Entomobryomorpha > Tomoceridae > Tomocerus > Tomocerus mixtus. Next base: position 4,861 of record JAQFYC010005794.1, on the reverse strand, counting down.
GGATATTATCTTAATTACTGATACTGCTTAATGATTGTTAAATAGCTGTACATACTAATTTAAGTGAGTATACGTATTTATGTGGCTAATTAATATATATGTTCGTAATCCTTTATTATAATTACTCATAAATATATTCGTGTAATATTCTAAATCTGGAGTTAACGAATCCCGTAACGGTTGTTCCACACTCCAGACCATCCTGAAACGCTGCACTACTTCCCGAATGCACCGATAAACAATTTATCCCATTCCATTCGGATTCAGATACAGTGCAATACATTTTACCGACCGTGTCTCCCGATTCTGTAACCATAAGAAGTGACTCCGAGTAGCACATCGCCTTTTGAATCGACTTAGCTAAAATGAGGAAAATATAATATCTGTATAATATAAGGTCTTACTTTTACTTGAGTGATGACAATTATCTAAATATATTTGTATATAATGTAACCGATATCATATATACTACCTACATGTCTATTTCAAAAATCTTGTATATTAGATAAGGCATGCAAATAATTTTGCAATAAATAATGCTTTAGAATTTAAAATATCTTCTATTCTAAACTGTACAAATGTAAAGGAATAAGTTAGTAAGTTCTTGCCGTACACATCTTAAGTTTAGCAAACCATTCATTGTTCATAGGTCCCCCATGATTTGCTTGATAATGTTCTGGAAAAGATTTGGCTTCCGATTTATTCTCCCTACATACCTCGGGCGCGGACCTTTCTTCTTCCTCTTCAATCTTTTCCCAAAATTCCTTTTCTTTTTCCTCTTCAAGAATCTTCTGTTCTTCCTCTTTCTTAGGAGGATTTGACGTTTTTACTTGCTTTCTATGGCCTTTCTTGGTCTTTCGTTTCTTTTTCTCATGATGCTTATCCTTATCCCCTTCGTCGGAATGCAGGATTTCATGAATTACCATATCAGTCAGGAAATCTGCAATTTCTGCCATGACTTTTATTACTGCTATTAATTATGAATGATGGCAAATGTTAAATGAACTGTTCTATTTAATTGGCAGTCAAGTTATGTACTAGATTCTTATTGAGTACTAGTACTAAGCATAATCTATGCAAGATACAAGAATTATAATGCTAGAATGACTACTTAGGAGATATTTTCAAAAATTCTTCTTGTATATAATATATTGTAGAGATTATCTCTTATTTAGTCTCATCTAATCCCAATCTAATCACCCCAATAGTGTCTTTTGAAATTGTTTTGTCGTTGTCTCTGAATTTGGATAATCCAACTTCATCCAAAAATCCATGGTTACTTTAGGTATTCTTTAGGTTCAATTCAGGTTCAATTTAGGTATTTTTACAAATCTTGTCTTTCGATTGATTTTGATAGTTGATTATTGGTTTTGTCTTTAGCTTATGTCAAGAGACACTTTGGGTTTCGATATTAATTTATGGATACGTCCAATGTAGAAGATTCCTCTCAAATTACTGCATGTAGAAGGTTTTCTCTCTTTTGTGTTGGGCAATGATTTATTTTTGTTAGATTACTGATTCCCAGAAACAAAATAACAGCTTAACAATCCTAATAGGAACATTTATTATACTGGATATTATGGAGACAAAAATGATTTACATACAGGTGCAGAAATACCCTCAAGCCCGTAATCTTTTAAACAAGATAAAAATTCTACGCTTTAACTTGTAAAGACAGTAACAAAATATAAAATGTCCCAAAGGGGTAACGGCAACGGCTACGAAGGATGTTGCTAAAGCTTTCCAAGGACAATATCTCCAATTTAAAACTGAATAGATGAACTCCTTTTCTTCTCTGTATCGACCACCGGCAGCTTCGTAAACAAATCTAAACAACATTTCATAAGGTACAGAAATAAGGAGTGCTTACTGATAAATATATTCTAGTAATTCATACCAGGAAATATCGCAAGCTATAATTCGAAAACTTTCTTACGTAAAGAAACAATAAATTCCAACGAGACCAGTTGGAAAGACAAAATGAAATGGTTTTATATGAACTGCAGATACGAACATATCCAATAAAGCCATAACTGTGTTCATTCCATGAACAATATAATGGCTCCTGAATTTCTCACAGGGTATATTCTTAGTATCTGAATCAAATAAAGAAATCAGTTGATATCAACACGATATTCATGGACCAATTGAGACTGAGACTATAGGTACGCAAGAAGTAATGAGCATTTTAAGTATGTAGGGTCTTACTTGGATTGTAAACAACCTGGAAAATAAGAATAGGAAATAAATTAATAATTAATTAAATGATCATAATAAATTATAATGGTAAAGTTATATGCATGTGATCTGTGTTAAAATCCAGGAATTGTATCCTACCAGCCAATAGCCTCCAGCAACTCCGAAAGGTAGAACATAAACAATATTAGTCAGGATCCATATCAGCTTGTGAATATAGCTGATCGAAATTGGCTTCTCCTGTGTGCATTCAGGCGCAGGTACTTCTTTCGCAAGAGCAATTTCTTCTTTCTCACTTTCAGTATCATCTTTTTTACTTTCACTTTTTACTTCATTTAGCTCAACATTAACATCAACATCTTGGCTGGAAGCACTGGCAGATTTACGTTTCTTGTTTATAATGTTTATTTGAGCCCAATCATGAATTAGCATGGAAAATGACAAAATTGAGTAAATTGTTTGGGCTAAGAAAGACCAGTTTGTCAGAAAAATAAAATAAAGATCTGATTGACAGTTTGTAGAATAGATGAGGGCAGAAACGAAGAGAAAGCAGTAGATTGCTCTGTATAATATAAAACCAATTGACGGTCCGTAAGTGGTTTCATCTTCAATATTAAACGACTCCCACTATGAGTCATGCAAAGAGACAGTTACTAAGATTAGGATACATTTAAATCTTTATTTACTTCTTACAGCGATTTACAATTGAGCATAAAATAAATGTAAGACAATTACAAAAGAAATACCTGACTCTTCCAAAAATGTGTGGGATGCCCTTTGCTAAAACGGAAATCACTCACAAATCTATTATATACACAAGTTATACTCTTTGACATGGACATGCTTTCTATACTTTCTAACTATACCCTACCAACAGGTCTTCTACGGGTATACTAACACTAAAAGTATTAAGTAAGCTAAAAATCTCATTTGAAGACATGGTGAATACTCATTGGCAAAAACAATGCATAATAAGTAGCTCCGTTTTTATTAATTGCCTGCATGATTGCATGCAAATAAGGAAAATGTTTTATTTGTATAGAAGTAACATTTGTGGTTCTTTACTAAGTAGGTATACTATTAGCTTACAATCAATCGATCGATTGATAATTAATCTTTGTGGTACATAAATTATTTTGCACTGTCTGTATTGTAGTGTGCTTGACTATAGTTAATTTGTAATAATTTGGTATAAGTGTAGTGTCTGTGTACATGTGCCTAATTGTATGCTATGTTAATAAGTTTGTGTCGTGTGCGCGTGCAGTTAGAGTATATTTATTATACTTGATATTGATAATGGAATTAGGTATATTATGACCTAGTTGTACTGCAATATTTAGTACAATTGTTATATGAGTATGAATGTTACACAATAGTACATGCGTAATACATATATTCAGAAGAACAAGTAAATAAATGATAAATGTTTATACAAAGGGTAATTAAATTTCATTTGTCATTTGCACTATCTATCAGTAACTACATAAATATATCTATTCTAACTTTAGTCAACAGAAAGTGAGTCAGTAAATACTGCTTGTTGCTCTTGTTAAAGTAGCTAGCTAAGTTATATTATACAATACACAACACAACCGCGCCAACACATTAGTGCAGCTGTGGCTTTACACAGGAAACAGACCGATATAATTATGTAGAGGTATAATATACTTTCGGTGCAAAATATTGCTTACATAAAATGTAGGATGATGCTGGCTCATTCCTCTGCTCTCATTTTTCATATCATATTTACTTCTCCAAGGACAGTTTTAGGGTGACCAGAATTCATTTTAATACGGGCATGGGTACAAGGTTGACTGATCACATTATAAAATACTCTCTTCCTTGGATATGTATTTGTACTTACATCATCAATTTTAACTTTTGCTATTAGCGGATCGCACATAATACCTCGATTTGCAAAGTTTCCTAAGGAAATACCCTAACGCAGATTTAGTAAAATACATACAGGAAATTCCCATTCTGCTTACAGGAAAGTCTCTCCTAAGGCTTAAGTCTTACATAACATGCACATGACAGGTCTTGAGATTCACAATCATACATTTACCTATTGTATTGTTTGTATTGACTTTATTTCAATGTCAGTAGCCTATCAAAATTCCTCACAGCTTAACGAGATAAATCAAAATTCACCTAACGATAATTGTTTATATTTCCATTTTCTGGGTAACATATTCCAAGCTCTGGCAAACGTTGCAAGTAGCAATTTCATCTAAAACTTAACTTATACTGCTTATATAACAGATGAGTTAACTTCAGGAATTCTAGCTGACCTACTGCTTAAACCACCCTTCAATGCCAATTTAATATACCCATTACTATTCGCACTTTTCCAAACAAAAATTATAAATGCACAAATCGCTCACAAATTATGAATACTTAAAAATAGTATCAATATGTAAACGAAAGTCTTTCTGTATAGATATACATCATTTAATGGAGTATGCAATTTATGCAAATGAAAAGCTCAGTCAGAGCTGATTCAAATATATTCATATCACAGTACGCTCTATTCATATTATTTGCCCCTTTCAGGGGGACCGTTTTTGCGCCGTCCGCTAGGAAAGTTTTATTGTATTGTATTGTGATTTATTGCCAGCTTCCAAAATACATTGGTAGTTATGCTAACAATTTCAAAAATTTTGAG
>JAQFYC010005793.1:0-13555 GCA_034694165.1 Tomocerus mixtus | reverse complement strand
CCTTCAGTTTAGTTTACTTCAGGACTATTTATCTCATTATCTTGTTTACATGTACGGACATGATTTTTGAGCAGTTATCTTAATCGAATGCCCTTTTATTACTTGCCTATCCTGTCTTGTCCTCTTTTTACTATTTTCTGTACATTTATACATTGCATATGTTATGTAGCTCTTAGGTCGATCCTAGTTCGTGTTCATTAACTTAAGGTAAATAAGTGGAGTGTGAGTACTAAAGGAAAAGGCAGGACGTGGTGGTAATAATAAAATAGAGATATTAGCTCTACAGACAGAGTAGAGTGTAAAGCTTATTAGTTATTACTATAATGTTTTCATTGTATGCATGCATGTTCAGAATTTTTACTTAAGGTTTAGTGTATATGTCTTAGGTGCATAGTAACATTGGGACATGCTACTACAAATACTACTACAACTAAAGGATTTTTAGTTACTTGGATTTACTTTTTTATAAAAGAACTGCGTTATTTTGTTAACAGGATTTTTGTCGTTTTTAAAATGTATTTTACACAGACAAGCACATATGAAATTTTTATCTGTATGATATTGTCCAGAAAATATTATTTTGTAAAGCTAAAATGTAGATGACTCCGTGATATCATTAGACAGTATTTTTTTCATTATAAAATCTAAACATTTAATTAGTTACTTTATTTAGTTTTCGTTAAAAATAAAAGATATAAAAAAAATTGACCCAATTAAGAAACACTAACTAATAAAATTCCTGCTTTGAAAAAAATATTAAAATTGGATTGCCTACGGCTGTCGGAATTCTGTGCCTACGACATAAACCCACCATAAAGCATACACTATAGAGTATGATGCTTAAGAAGAGCTTCGGAAAAATAAGGACATCATGTCATTACGAAGAAGGTAAATGGAGATAGAGCTGTCTGTCTTCTCTTTACCTAAACAAAACAACATCAATCTCAAACTAGTTAAGTTTTAAGTTTATTAACTCAATTAGGTGATTTGATTTGAGCTGAGCACTAAACACTAAACAACTATCTATGATTTCCTAGAAAAGGGTAGGATTATACATACTTACAGATATACACAATACGTACTTTAGAAGCATTGAAATTCGCAAGGCAAAAGCTGTGGCTTGGTTTAGCTTTGTTTTATTGTAGGCTTGTAAGTACCTATACCTTAACAACTTAATCAGCAAGTACTCACCAGACGAGACCACAAATAATAAATGCAGTCGTAAAAATGAAGAAATGATGGATTTTCAATTCGCAACGATTATTAAGCCATTACTCAGCACTGTTATTTGTATTCTTAAAGTTTAGTACAGACGATTACACAACTGGCAAAAGGTACTTTGCAAAATTGCTGAAAGATTAGCGATTGTTCCTTTAGCCATCAGATAGGAGGTGAAAGGTGCAGTCAAATTGCTAAAAGATTAAAGAGTTAAAGCGGCAGGTGGTTTGGTTCGGTTGGTTTTGTGAAATTGCTTGTTTTACGTGAGAAATTTGCAGACAAAGCAAACCAAACCACAAGTTGTGTAAAAGGATGTGAGTAATAATATTAATGCAATGTAATCAGGTTTCACTCAAAGTCAAAGTCAAGTTGAAGTTTGCCCAGTTGGGGGCTTCCAGTTCCAGATTTTTCTCTTCTTTCACGATTCGAGTTTAATTTGCAAACCCACTTGTTCCGTTCTGTTAATTAAATTCTTAATTATTACATCAATGCAAGCAGAAATGAAATGATAAGTTATTTTTCTAATTGCTTAAATTGATAAGTAGTAGTTGTTTAAGGTTAAAGGTAATTACTGGAGTTCTCTGAAAACATAAATCGTAAGATATAATTAATTTCCTCCAATCCAGTTCAGGGAACTTGAAACCCAACGTGGAGAACCGTAGAACTGCCTACACACATTTTGAAAAGCATTTTTTAAATTCCAGATTTTTGATCAAAAATAACCCATTTAGCTAAATAATACTTAAATTCAAAGATAAATGCAATAAAGTACCTATAATGGTACCGTAGTTGTAAAATGGAGTCCCGGTAAAAGAAATATTTCTTAGTTTCTGCCAGAATCTGCCAGAATTAAAATTTTTGGTCGAATAATAATGGTTTTGTAATTTAGGTCAATTTTCCATAGAAGGTAAAATTCAAAACTTATTTTGCAAAATGCTTTTGAGATTGGCCGTTTTAAGGTTCCATGAATAAATCTCTAATTACTACTCCCGGGTCCCGTCCCAGTCTTAAATCGTAAAATTCTTAGTAAATTCATTCCTTTTGTATACATGTAAGGATTATTGTTAGCCTCCCTTCCATTCTTCTACTGATAACTCACGGTTATTTAAATACTTTCCTAAAATGGATTCCCTAATTGTTAATTAAAGTTCCAACAGTACAAAGAATGATGAATATTTAAGAATGAATAATAGAATAAGATTCTGTTTTACTGAAAGAATTGAAACCAGGTCGTAAATTAAGTTTCAACGTTTCAACTGATTTCTTTTTCGATTTATCTACCGAAAGTAGCTTTTCTATTGTCTGTCTTTAATTTACGTTTTGCTTTGCCTTACATGTACGTAAATATTTACTCCCACGCACTACAGATATACGTTTAGACTAAACAGGCAAGACGACGAAATAGAATCGAATATAGAATCTTTTAGTTAGTTGGTGTGGTTCAGTAAAAAGTAAAAACAAGCTGACATGATTTGAGATGCTTAAAAAAGTCTTGGACATGACATAATGAGTCAACATGAACACTTAACCTTCAATTTAACTTTGTAAATAAGAAAAACGTTTCTCAAAAGTTGAGATAAGAGATTTTCAGCATTTAAAACTGTGATTATTATTCTGGGCTCATATAAACTACATTCTAACACAAGAAACACGGTACGGAAAAGTTTTAGCATCTCTTAAATTAAAAAAGTAAAATAGAAACAGTGAGCTGCTTCTCTACCTGAAAAAGATCTTGTAAATATGTAACTATGTTGAGAAAGAAGGTCTCTAGCGTTTAATGGCAATAATCCCATTTCATTGCACTGTACTAATCGTAAGGTAAAGGTAATGAAAAAATCTAATTTGGAGGTGAATGAGTCATTATTTTCTACATCATCTTGTCATGGTCTTGTCTTCCTGAAGAAAATGTGTAAAGAAAATAGTTACAAAAGTGAGGATCTAATTTAACTACCTTTGCGTTTTACGTTCCCTTTTGCTTTCATATTCAGATTTGATTTGTCGGAATGAGTTAGAATGATAGGTACTGTACTAAATACAATGTTAAACCTTCATTTTCATCCCTCTGTTACTCATGTAGCTAAATAATGCTTAAACCCAAAGATAAATTCACTAATGCGTGTACAATGATACCGTATTTGAAAATTTGACTACTCTGAGCAAGAATTATTTTTAAACTGAAATATTCAAACCTAAATAAATGTAAAATGCCATATCAGGAAAAATTATTCAAACTGGGGAACCATTCAAATAATTTTTGAATTTTCTAAATATTTATTAAAGGCTTACATTTCAGATCTATGGGGAATACGTACATTTCTGGAATAAAAATAAATTATTTTGGCACCTGAAATTCTTGTTAATGAAGTAGTAATGCACTTTTCTGACCCATAAGGACTCAAATGGGTAAATGCGGTATCCAGAGATGTTTTTATAGTTGTAAGCGGGAGAGATTATTAAAGGAGATAGAAGATTATGACAAGATTCCTTCATTACATTAAATTACTTACATCACATCACATCACATTCATTTCTTTTTTAAAGGTTGGCTTGGATTTAGCTTAATGTTAAGTTATGTTATGTATTTCATCTCACATCACAATCAGTTTACTACAACCTACTAGGAGTTAAGTAGGAAAAAATAATCATAACTCGTACAAAAGGCATTAAAGGATGTAATATTCAGTTTAATACGTTCTTTGAGTTTTTCCGTGCAGTTTAGCTGTGTCTATGTCTATCTCTGTTATATTGTAAGCGTATTGTCTGCGCTTCACTGCCCACACATTGACATTCATCACATCTCAGTGGAGAAAAAGAACCTCAGCTTACATAAGTTCATCTCTTAGATAATAATAAAGCTCTATCTAGGTTTACGCTTTAAATCCTTTACTTACGTATGAATATGAGTTACTCCGGTTTAGCTTTTCATCTGTTAAACTTTATGTGAGTTCCTTGATATTAATGTCGAGAGAGTGCAATAAGAATTCTTTATTTATACCTAATGGCTCCCGTAATAATCCTAATTCATTTTCATTCACTCAATGCAATACCATGCGCATACCATGCCAGCTCTTTATTACTCCTCTACATGTAGAGATACTACTTAAATACTGCTTACATAGGTACATTAAAACATTCAAATACAAATTGCGGTGCAATAATGTTAAGAGATTTTGAAATATTTTAGCTACAGCTACAGCTGCACTAGTTAATATATCACGTTTAGATTAACTTACATTGCGTGCCTACTGTACACAAGATAAAAACTGCATTATACTTTATGACTTTGGTTTCCTTTTTATGCAAATCTTTAATATCCGAATCTAGAACAGGACAGGAAAAGAAATGCAAATATCAGTAAATGCATTCAAAACTGAGTAGGTATTCAATTTAATGTTTACGCGTACACAATAACATGCACTTTGTAGTATTAAGTACAATTTTGGTAAATTAATTCGTCAACTAATTCTAATAATGCAATATTTAGTCTTCTCGGGTCAGGATTTTTTTAATTTGTCAGATATTTTACCAAAAATAAAGAAAAAAATTTAATTTAATTATTGGAGAGCAGACGCTCTTTATACCTACAGTTTAAAAATCGTAAATCTAAGAAAAAGAGAAAAATTAAACCTAAATTGTTGATCTTAGAGTAGTTCTCAATTAGTGTACCCTGTACAGTAGATATTAACAGAGAAATATTTTGCATTAAAATTTCTTTGATGCTTTTGATTATTCAATTGTTCTGTATTTTATTCATTTCAATTTCATTTCAATTTCTTGTACTAACAACAATTGCTCACGCCAATCTGATGATATTTAATTTAACTTTTTAAATCAGAGCTAGTTAAAATAGTATATGTTGACATATTGAGCAATTAATTTTTAAATAATTTTATCTTTTTAAAATGTTTCTCTTCTATTTTTCTAATTCTTTTTAATGTAATTAATATCATTTTTAAAATTTAAAAAAATAGAAGCAAGGCACAGGCCTATAAGTTAGATTCGGGATTCCTTCATACTTTCTTATATATATTAAATACCTACATCAGTTTGTAAATATATAATAGAATGTAAACGAACGGTGATTTGATTTTAAGTTGAGTAGCAAGACGAGCTAGCAAAGGGATGGGAATGATGTGAAGATGTGATGAGAGGGATAATTTGAGAGTTGGAAGCATAAAATAGTCTACGCCCAGTGAAAAGAAAGGGATTTATAAGCAATAAGATCTTACCTCATCATTACATGCATTTTACGCCCAATTTCCATCGTATTCGGACTGGATTCCTTTTCTATACACTCTGGTCCATGCAATATAATAGAATACGATTACATCTTTGCTCCTTTCGCTTATACAAAGTATATAGGAATGAAAGATGATGATTTTGATGTTCCTTTTATTAGAATTCTTGGTCCTTACGATTATATTTGGGATAATGATGAGCAGAATAATGTACTGAATAGTACAGGAAGGATGTTGTGGTATTTTATGTTCTAAATCTAGAGTTAACTTACATTAAGTGAGCCAAACCACTACGTCCAATTCAGAAAACGATCTATCAACTATTAGTAATTCCTTTCTCGTGTGTCTAACTACCTATGTTATGTATGTATGTAGGTATCCACTTTAAATTTCTTACCTTAGCTTAGTATTCATTGAGAAAGTAAGCAGACAGACATTAGACAGGCAGGTGCGCCTTATTAGCTTAACGAAACATTTCTGTCCTTTTTTAAACCTAATCAAGTCTTTATTATTTTATTATGTGCTCAAACAGTTAAATATAACTATCATGTTCAATGTTCAACATATAATTTTTTAAATGAATTGCTACACAAAAATATCTTTCATGAAATATTTTCTTCGACAATATTTTTAATGGAAATAGTAAATAGGTAATTTTGCGGAGCGGTGACTGGTGTTTCAAAAGTTTATATAAATAAAAAATGTATACCTATATCAGTATTTCTATTGATATTTGCAATAAAAATATCTTAAAATGTTTAATTCAACCCGAAAAACAGAGTTGTGTCACTGTGATAAAGATAAAGTGTAAATAGTGACTTTTTAAACCTAATGCTCCATTAATTAATTATATAAAAATATCTTTAGACAAACATTTTTTCAAGATATTTTTTATAGGGGCATATAAGTAGATTCAATATAATATATATGCATATGGATGTATATTATGTAACTATATATTTTACACCTATTTGTATTTAGACGTGTTAATTAAAAAAGTACCATCTAAAAATATAGTTTCAAATTTTTATAAAGAGTTGGGAGGAATTGTTGTAGATTTTGTTTGTAGTGTTTTTGTTCTTGTACATAATATGACATAGTAAATATTAATACTGCAAGTTCACAACACAATATGAGTACATTGTAATCTTTGTAGTGTTTTGTTTCCTATTTTGTCCTTATCTTAAATCTGGATTGCTCCATGAATGAGCAATTGGAGAGTAACAGTTGGAATTATTCCATTTTATCTGTCTGCAGCCTCATAATAACATAACGAGGCTTATACCTTTCATAAGTACCTTAGGAATGAGTCATTTATGACCTAATCTACATAGACAAGACAGCGGACGCTTACACTACACACAACACAACAATGCTAATAAACCCATGTACCTTCATTTCATTACATCTCATCACATAACGTTTACAAATATTGAAACTCAAAGGATACGGACGGATAGACGGGACAGATATTACTAGTATTTAATTTACTACTCAATTATTATGGTTCGCCTATAATAAAATTGTTTTCCATAGCTATAAAAACTTTTTACATGCATAAAAAGCTATAACAGCATTTATATTTCTGTAACCTTTATGCGTTTACTATATTATTTATGTTCCTTATATAAATAAACTATTGCAAAACGGATGTAACCAAGTGCTTGACCTAAATAGTGTCACAAAAGTACCAATTCCGTTGATGACAGCACTTTAGACGCATATTAGAGTTATTTTAGTATTGAATTCTCATGAAATCTTAAACAAAGAGCTGCTCTCAGAAATTTTACCTGTCCAAGTGTAAAACACGTTTATAGAAATGCATTGTTAATATAAAATGCATCATTAATGTATATCAATATTCGAACTTCACAAAACTAACATTTTATAAAATTGTGGGGTTTGACAGAAATTAATAACAGAATTTAACGATCTTCGTTTATTTTTCCTTAAGCATATGATGCAATGGAACGGACGGAGGGCTAACATACAGACAGTCAAAGTATCCTAATAATTATTTCTCAATCACTTACGTAGTAAAGGAATGACAATGCTAAAATTCAATACATATGAAATTATAATCTCTTACAGGGAAGTATACAATATAACAGCATTGCTGTCTTTAGTCTACGCATAAAATTGTTATGTAAGCAAAAGGAAGCTTTTGTTTACTTGAAAACTTGGCATCTCTTTCAATAAAGGATCTACACACGTGTAAGTGTATAAATAGTCTAAAAACTTGTTCTGGAATAGTTTTCTACATGTAATATATAACCAAATATAGAAAATCATACATCTACTATCTAAAAGTACCTACATACAGATAAGTGTACAGATTAATGCTTCCCTGTAATATTATGGTGCAGAGTTCAGTTAGCAATTATCTTTTTGATGATAGGAAGTTAGAAGCAGCGCCTTTTGTATACTTATATAGATATTAGTACGTAGTGTTGATGCGAGTTTAACTTGTCCCATCCAATTCTAGTCTAGTCTGTCCTTTATGTAACGTATAATAGGTTCGGCTTGTTGAGTTGACTAAATTACGGGTTGCGTTACGTTGCATTGCATCACAAAACTCTTATACATACATATAGTAAGTAAGTACGGTCCGATTAAGGGAAAATCGGTATTGAGCAGAGTGCAATTGAACCCTTACCATTTACCATTGCAGATACATAGTGAACGTTTATATCTGTACCTTTAGCTACGGATAGGTCCTGTAGATACATAAATGATTTTCCTACCTCAGCTGAACGGAAAACAACGAACCATAGAGATAATTGCTTAATTTGGCGAAAAGTTGTGTTGTGAGCTCATCCCAAATGGTAAATGCTAAAGCTTATCTCGTCCTATACGAATGTTACGCTTAGGGTTTGGTTTCACTTGGCCTACGTAAGTTAACTCACTTATCTCAACATCGCTGATAGTTATTGTTATCATCGCTGTCGTTAAATGTGGGTTACAGATCCGATGGGCTGAGAAGAACGTTTCTTTATAATTCTATTTTGCTATTGTATTACAGCTTATTCTGTCTACAAGGATTTCAGTATAAGGGAATTTCCTATATGGAACAAATGCTTTAGAGTGTTTATTTGGTTTACATGCAAAAAATTAATTGAAAAAGTTATAATGAATACAAGGAATTCGCGTAAAGGTAGAAATCGCTTTATAAAAACACATTTTTTGCAAATGTTTAGTCTGAGGATAGGTCTAATAGGGAATCCTTTGCTTATTTCCCAATTTATAATGTATTTCCCTAGCCTATGAATACACTAGACTTAATATTATTGAATAGTATATAGGAAAGTGTATAAGGATATACAAAATTAAGGGGAAATATAATACAGATTCTTTTAGCATATAAAACTCTTTTATTAGCTTTTTAGCAATGCACATGTTATTAGATATAAGGAATTTTCCTATAAGGAATGAGTTTGCCCAGTACTTCAACAATTCTAATACGAAGAAGTTTCTGTACCTTGAGTTATCCAACCCTAACCAGGGAAGGTACATACAGATATTTAGAGAACAGAAATTAAAGGAATAATAACTTAGAAGACCCAACCTTACTTATCTCTATGTCTTACCTATCCTTATACATATACAAAAGAAGACTACTTGCGGCAGAAAATAATCTTTCCTTTACCTTTAGGTTGTTTAGTTGATGTTGATGAAGGAAATTCTATCAATTTAGTACGGACAAGAACATAATACAGATAAAGTGAGTGGCCTGGCCTGTCCTGACAGGAATAAGTGACGAGTTTATGTAATGTAGTTAGCAAGCAATAAGAAGAAAGGTAGGAAATTTTTATGTGAGTAGTGCAAGTGCAGTCTTCTAGTATAATACATTTGGAATGGGAATCATGTAAAGTAATAAAGGAGAAAATATATGGATCGCTCATTGGAAGCGTGTAATTACATTAGCATTTGCTGTAATGAGAAACAATTGAGATTTAAACGTGCAAAGAAGATAAAGGGACGATAAGACAGGTGAAGCAAGTCTTTCTAAGTAAATCGCGGTGGTCTGGTCTGGTCTGGTCTTCTATGGCCCTGAATCCTTTACCACAGGACAGTATTTATCTATTGTACAGTGTGATCTGCCTTTGCTAGTTAGCCCCGTCTCACTCTTATTTAAAAGTTTAAAAGATATGGGTTTTCTTGTCACGTCACGTCAGAAGTCAGAATGAATGTCTGAAATACTTCTTCGTCCCATTCGACACAAAAAGCAAATAATAAAATATGAAATATGGTCAGAGTCAGCCTAAAAGAATCAGGGAGTCTTTATCTTTCTTGTTGGTGTTGAAAGGGAAATATTTTAGTGCGTCCCAAATATAATTTACAAGGCAAAATTAAATTTCAAACTCAATCCTTTTCTTGTATGTAAACTGTATACTACAGACAATACAAAATTGAATGTTAATGTAATGAATACTTACAGGTAAACTGTAAAGGATAAGAAAAGTACCTAACGATGAGTTATACAGAACTACTTACAACTACCTACTACCTACTTAATAATTATTTACTGATACATACGTTCAGCAAGTATTTAGGTAGCAGTTTCTAATCATCTTTGAATTTATTATACTTGCTCGAGGTGAGTTTTGAGAATAGAGTAGAAAAACTTGGCTAATGTTCTTGTGTTCTTGTCTCCATATAATTGCAAATGTAAAACTACTCGTTTTGAATGATACTATATAGTGTTATGTATGTACGTACAGATTTATGTAATGAATTCCTTTGTACTGTTTTTAATGACTCACATTTATGTAGTACATAGATACATAGACACTTACCATTGGATTTTGCATTAGTACATGAGGATGTCTTAAGGGATATTGAATTGCATTGCATTTTAGTTTCGGTTCTGTTTGTTCATATTATTTTGTTTTGTCCGTCTGAACTGTTGTGTTCTCTAAATAATTGTGGAATGGATAAATGGATAGATTGAAAGATGGATGGATGGGATGAAAAGTGACGGCGAAGTGGGATGAGTCGATTGTGAGCTGAGATCATTTATCATTCTCACTGACTTTTGCTTTCCTTTGACCGCCACGTTAGTTCAGTTCACTTGGATTGTAGATTTACATTACATTACACTGATATCTACTCTACTCTCTATGACATGACACATGAACATGGAATTCATTTATATATCTGTGTTTGGTTCTGTTCTCTACTGTCGAGTGTCGGTGTCTCTAAAGCTATAAACACTTTAAAATTTACAGTAACTGCTATACATAGTTACAATTGCAATACAAAAGTAAAACCATGGGCTCATAAGGACTACCTACTACCTACCATGCCAAGAACAATAATAATAATATTATAACTTAACTTATAAGTACAATTTTGTATATGAGTGCAGTTTAAAGTTAATTTAAAAAGATACAGTATGCAAATCAAATACAATTGTATATGTTGCAGGATAAAATGGTGTCAAGAAATAATTAAGAATTCTTTTAGGTAGCCACTTTCTTATTTTTCTGCAAAAATCCGAAAACGAAGACAAGAAATTCTCGTCACGCTTATAAAGTACCTATTTAGCAACAATTTAAAATATTTTTTCATAGCTTGCAAATGTAGAATATTGAATAGTAAATAGGAAGTGCATAAGGAATACTAAAAATATAAACAAAATTGTGGAACAATTATAATACACTCATCGCTATTTTTGTACTGAACCCTTTTATAGGCTTTTGAACCATCACCATATTATACATACAGACATCAAATAAATACTACTAAATCTGTATCAATTTCTCATTAAAATTATTATTCCACTTTCTTTGGTAATTTAATTGGGTTTTGAATCTATTCATTCCGTTCTGCAACATATTATATTTATTAACAGTAAAAATTAAATACTTAATACAGAAAGTTAGTATGGAATGTATGAATGTACATGGAGAAAAGTCGCATCTCTGTGTCTCACTCATTCCTATCATTTTCTGTCATCAGTCACTTTAGTTTGTTTGATAGAGTTCCGTCGCAGTCCATTTATCTTTTCAACATGAATTGCCTATCTGTACACTTCATCTCGTCGCAATCTCAATACAATAACATACCAAAATATAAGATAAACGAATTGCATGTCTCTTACTTCATTTCACTATTTGATTAGATTAGTTATTTTACCATTACTAGTATACATTTATACATTCATTATATAATATGTAGATACCAAGTTCCCTATTACATACAAACAAGCAAACATAAACTGTGTAACTGACATTTTGCATATTAAACGCGATTCCCGTTCTGATCTCATCTTGCATTCACGGCACATAACTGTAAATATGATCAAATTCAAATGTGTAGACAGACCGTTTAGTAAACAAAGCATTGGGATTCAATATTCAATTTCATTTTTGAAAGCTTACAAAGTGTATAGACATATGTACACAATTTAACTGTAGGTACGTTGTAAATTGAATTTTATATTTGTATGTTCCAGGATTTGAACGATAATGATATTTGTTTATATAAACTTTAACTCCGTAGCATCGTAGCGTAGTCATTACACTACAAAAGATAAAGGGAAATGCAGTGTAAGTAAATATAAGCTGATATAAATTCACTTTATACATAATATGCGTTTTTTGTGTATGATGGCGATTGTAAATTGTAAACTGTCCTCCCTTGTCTTGTCTTTCTTGTCCCACAGTCTCACAGGAGGTTCAATTTCTATTTGCATTAGTGTATTGGTTACAAATCAAACAACTTCCAAAGTTAAACAGAAAAGTGATGCGATTTCTTAATATGATTATGATACGGGGTTGTAAATACAGTAAGCTTTATGTCGTAGGCACGCGAAGCCATATAGGCCTTCGGTTCTTGCAATTTTTTGCAGTGAAACTAATTTAGTTATTATTATTTTATAATTTTAATTGGTTTGATTGAGAATTTTACACTCTTTTTAATTGTTATCATATTTTTTAGGCTTTTTATTTATTAAATTGAGTTTTAAACCACTTTTTAAGCTTCAAGTTGCGTACACCATTGAAAAGAGCATTAAATTTATTACATATATTAATAATTTAGTTAGTTTTCCTGAAAAATAAGTAATAAAAAGATCTCAGTTGTTGTCAGTCCCTGGTGGTGCTCTGTACCCAAGTCATATATACAGTTAAATATTATTTATTGCTTATATAGTTATGTTTAATATTGATATTAGTGTTATTTATTTTGAGCTGATGCATGAGAATATGCGGCATTACAAAAGCGGAGACAAAACAGGATGAGAGAAATCCTTATACAAATGTTCCAGTCCAGTCCAGATAAATATCCATTGAGGTTTGTAGGGATAGGATAGGGAAGCAAGAAATTGGTCCTAGTGTCAGTCGGAGACGAGAGAATGTTTATTTATCATATTTGCTTCACTCTTTCCTTTGACTGTGGCTTTGACTCTTTTTTCCTTATGCCTACCATTGAAGAATCCTAAGGGAATGCAAACTCAGCGTCTTCTGTAATTGGACACTGTTCTATGTAGCATAGACATTCTTAGAGAAAGTTCACTCAATTTGTAAACATTTATTTTTCAGGATATTATATTATTGGTCTTATCCGTGGGAATTTTCTCGAAAAATAATTTTGTATTTCTACGTTTTGAATTATTATTAAGTAATTTGTAGAATTAATACCTTAATGTGCATAATATAGGTTGTAAATACTTTCGGGGTTCATGTCCTTAAATCCTTATACGCATAAAAGAACAATTTTTTCCACGTTGTAGGTTGAAATCTTAAGATTAGTTCAATACGGTTACAAAATTAGTATTTCAAAATTTATTACGACCACCATACTCTAATATTCTTTAATTTTTGAAAAATAGACTTAAAATTTTTTCAGTACATATTTCCTTTCATTTCCATCTATGTAATAAAAGGAATAACCAGTAACATAACATAATAGCCAATAATGTATGTATGTCTAATGGGAACTAATCCAGGAAATCCTTATCATAAATATCGGGTGATTAATTGTAAATTGGAATCTCGTGCTTATTTAAAGCTATAAAGATAATCAGAGGCAATAATATTTTATTTTTGTCGCTATATCTTTCATTTTTATGAGTTTATTGACAGAATAGAAAAAAT
>JAQFYC010005792.1:0-13557 GCA_034694165.1 Tomocerus mixtus | reverse complement strand
CAAGTTTCATCCTCCTAAGTCAATGCGTTCTCGAGTTATCGTGCGGACGCACGGACGCACGGACGCACGGACGGACGGACGCACGGACAGACATTGAGATTACATAAGCCAGCCTCGCACACTCGGGCGGGCTAAAAAAACTCAGATAATTTCAAATATGCTAAATGCAATGCAGG
The DNA here is from genome assembly GCA_034694165.1 of Tomocerus mixtus. Lineage (NCBI taxonomy): Eukaryota > Metazoa > Arthropoda > Collembola > Entomobryomorpha > Tomoceridae > Tomocerus > Tomocerus mixtus. The sequence continues at coordinate 13,381 of JAQFYC010005792.1, read as the reverse complement.
ATTAGGTTTGTTCACACTTGACTTGTAATGAAAAATATTAATAGTAGTAGTTCCAAAATATCTATCTTGCATTTGTTTCCATTTTCCAACCATGAGATATCATTCCCATCCGAGCTTTTTGGTGAGAACACTGAATATAAGGAATTAGAAGCGTAAAACTTCATTTTTACACCATATCTACATGGAAGAATCCTGATATTCGTGAAACTCGTGCCATATCTCATTAAGTTAATGTAAAATAGCTAAAACTGATTCATCTGCATCCGTGTTATTAAGTATTAACTTATTTGGAATTTGCATATAAGTAATGAAGTAATGTTAGCTGCATTAACGGTCATCCTTAATAAACTCACATACCTTATTTGGAAAAGCTTTATTGTTTGCAGATGCGTTATATTTAGCCATCATCGTGGCTAAATATAAGAGGTTGCTTATTCCTTTACTGTGTCTATGTCTATGTGTCAAGTCATATCAGATGTTTGTTTACGTACAACAGTCACATTTCCACTAATTTTTGTAAACATTTAGGTAAGTCACGTATGACTGGAGAGTCGACAGTAGTTTTGCTTTACAAGTTACTTACTTACCTGTAATTAATGAGTTACATATTACATACTACCAGCATGATTTACTTGTTGTGTGGCAAAGGAAAATGTACAAGTACTACAACATTAGTACATGAAAACAAGTTTTTTTTCTTTTCATAGCTAAACGGATATAAATCTACAAGAGAAGGGAGAATAGGAGACGAGCTTGAACTTATTGGTCTGAAGGCTCCCTGTGGTGAATAAATAGATGATGACTAAAGATAATAGTCATTAAGACAAATGTCTAGGATGTATTTCGTCTAGGGTAGCATTTTAAATTGCTCTACTAGAACATTTTACATGAAAACCCTGTGGTTTCTTAAATATTTAGCATATTATAGGTATACTTGACGTATATCTCTAGGTCTATCATGTAATCAAATGAAACCAATCTGATCGGCAAATCCCTTATAATTATTCTTAAATACCTACCAACTGTAAATATTGTATTGTAACAGAGGATGCTATAACCATTCCATTCTTCTTTCTTTGTATTGTAATTCCTGGGTAGTCTAAGGATAAATGCATTTCTTTTGTCGAACTTTTACTTTTCTTTGTCTTATGTTTCGCACACTTTGTTAAAAAATTTACAGTAATCTAAGAAATTATGAAACGATGTACCTACTACAATTACAATATCAATTGCCATTTGGTGGATCTTTGCATGGAATAGAGAAAAAGGTTTATATGAATGTAATGTTCTTGTATAGATATTTGTAAACTGTAGGGAAAATAATTGCTGATACTTCTCGTGATTTTCTCTGAAATCCTTCTATGTAATTTAGTAGGGGAGAATAAAGTAATTATGCACGTAGTGATAAAAAGTCAGTCTTAAGTACATAGCACGGATCCTGATTCCTGATAATGGTCAGGTATGTAGACATCAAAATTATCAGATGAAGAGTCATTAAGCTTGATAGAAATTAGCGGAACCAGGAGTAATGATGTGTTGTTGAGCGAAGCAAATTAGTGAGAAGTCATAAAATTGATTGAGTTGTAAGAGCACTTCAGCAAATTGTATACGATATCGATTAAATCATATTTTATGCCGAAGTGGTTGTTTTATGTAGAATACCAATAAGGGCTAATAGTTTCCTTATTACTCTCTTTGATGGCGGAGGGGATTATTAGTACATATAATCCTTATTGGAATATACTATAATATTGCGATAACTACAATTTTCATCAGAACATAATATTTAAACACACGATAGCATTGTACAAAGCATAAAGTAATTTCAGCTCTCCACTATTGAAGCTATTATAGCAATAACTACGCTATTTTTCTACAGTTTTGTACTGTAATAACTCTGCAGCTCTTTTCCAATTTTTTCAAAAAAATTGTAAAAAAGTATGTGCAAATATTTAGTACTACTAAACACTATAGCCTATTGCTAGCCCTTACATTAGTAGTTTTCAGTTGAGAATCTTTTATTGATAATCTCAACTTGAGATTATCAAATGCAAGCGTTTGTAATCAAATAACAAGCAAATATGTTAATAAGTATTCAATATAGCTACCTCCTTTGAATCACATCCCTTTATTAAGTAGCGGAAGCTACTTTATACTATTATTATTACTAGCTTAAGTCTAATTAATTGGAATGCTGTTTCTCTTAATGATGTTACTCTCTGCATGTGTATTCAATCAAGACTTAATAATTTTAGTTACTTCATACAGACTGAAAGTTAGTTTGAGCACGATTAACTAATTTTCCAGCTCGTAGAGTGCAATTAATTTTCGTAAAAATGACTTTACCGTTCATTACGTGTACAGTGCACATTATTTGCTATTAACATGCACACTTCCTTACATTCGGAATACAAATTCTCTCATTTTAAAAAATAGGATAACAGGAATAGTTGTAGTTCATGGAACTAACATTGCATTGGTAAGCTACTATACTCAACATGTTAATGCTACTCTAAATGTAGTAGAAATGCAAATTGCCAAAGGTCGAATAACAGTATAATTGAGGATAAGACGTTGTCTCAAGTTTTTAAAGCTTCTAACATTCATCTTCTCCATAATTTTAATGTCACGGGTCAAAATTCTAAACAAATTGCACTCATAGTCAGAAGGACTTTTCCTGTAGGTGCTTTAGTAGAATATTGCAAAAATAGCAACCTGTACATCAAGCTCTCTTGAAATTAATAAACAGTAATAAATTATGAGTGTACCCCATATAGACAAATAAAATTTTTAAAGTTAGGACGTTTGTTTGACAAATTCGTGACGACTATCAGTAAGCTTGCCCATACAAAGGCTATCAACATGTGCCGATTGTAATTTACAGGTACACAAAGGTTCTAGTTCTAATGATTTTCTTACGACATGCAACCTTTCCACTGTCTTTATATTAATATATTGTTGTGAGCTGAGAACCATCTTTAGGTGTTACCCCTGTCCTATTTCAACAACATCTTAGAGACAAGACAAGATACGTATTATTATGGAGTAACATGCTACACGGAAGATTCTCATAAGCTACTCAGTAATTTGTGGATATAAAGGGTCAAGGAGTTCACATTGTAGTAGCTTCAAATAATATATATTACAGCTGTGACAAAATCTAAATCGGATTAATTTTAAAAAATTCATTCTTGTACAGAGCCATCAGCCAACCGTACTTGGATGATTTGGAATGAATTGTCTAGTGATATCAAGCAAATTAAAAGTTATAGCATGGTACTCCCAAAACATGAAAAAGAAAATATGTACCACAAGTACGAGTAGCAACAAATGTGACGATAATAATTATTATTTGTATGAATCTTTTAGTAAATTGCTTCTTCTTCCTATATTTACTACTATAATTACAATTACTTTAACTGTAGTTAGTTTGTAAATTCTATAGCTCTAATTAATCCAAAATATGTCAATTATGGAAGAACTGTGGTATAACTGAACAATTCGAACAATAAAGCTATAAGACTTGATTTATATGTATTACAAATGTACTCTCACTCTATTTCCAAAATTCAAGCTACCTGAATTTTTTTTTTGTTCTGCTTATCTTAACCAAGTTTTCGTTACAAAATTCATAACAATGATGCATATGCACTTATTTTTAGTCTCATTTCGTATACTAGAATCTTTTTGCATTTTTAAAATAAGTATGTTCCACTTCAACTAATTCATGATAATAAGGAAATAATTAAATTATCGGATACCCTGTAGCTTTCATGCACAAAAGTCATAATATTATACCAATAATCCACCCCCTGCATGCATGTATCTTACCTTAACCTTCCAAGCTATTTACAAGTGTATATTATAGAGAATTTAAGTGTTAGTTTTCCTTAAATATACATGTAGTAATTACCCATTGGGACATGAAAAATCAAAATGAAGTATTTATTATCCTCTATAGATACTTATTGTTTCTATTCTAAATCTGTATAATATTTGTGCTTTGTTGGAGTTTAGTTTGCATTTTTAGTCTTCACATTTTAATTCTGCGTGCTTCATGTTACTGGAAAATCCATCGGTTGCTTAAAAAATCCAAGGAAGATTGAAAATCAGTAAAAAAGTAAAAAATAATTTTGTATAGGTACTATAGGTAATAGTTTATTTGTATTACTCTAGCCATTAGATCAATATATTATCAACACATTTTCTACCATTTTAGCAAATAGTTTCTCGTACATATTTACGTTTCCCACAGGCAACTACAGTTTAATGCACTAATTATGCTAATTAACAGTTGTAAGTGATACTCCATATATACTTATCTCTGGGTAGGTAAGTAGGCATCTACTGGTTGGTTAAGTTGGAAGGTAAATTCACGTGTAACTATAACAAACAACCCTCTTTGTATCATATCATTGCGTGCGTTTGGAATTACATGCATCTTGTTAACTATTTGCGTAGGTATTCATTGAATAATTTTCTACGTACAATGCAACTTGCAATAAGGCATAGACTGGGCAAATAGATTGTATGTAATAGTAGTCTCATCTTTATTAAATAATAGTAATAATATCGCAAAGGCAAACCTAGCTCTTGTAAATAGCAATTTGAGACGAAGATACTATACTACGTATATTACCCTGCCTACTACTAAAGTTATACGTATACCTACATACATAGTTGATAGAACAAATATGAGGTGGCCTATAAAAATATTTTGTATTTTTACACGCAGATGTTTTTTGTCTGATATGCCTACGTCGTTGCATCTTCTTGTTATGTGTAATGTATGTTTACTTATTCTAGTCTAGAACAAAAGGACAAACTATCTCGAATTAACGGATTAAAGAATAAAAGTGGCCTTGATTCTCTAGATAATCATAGCTTTGAGGTGAATATGAGTAGATTTGTAGAAGTTGCATTCAATGAAAATGAAATTAGCTTTTAGTGCACTCGGGTAAACAAATAGCACACGAAAGATGACTCCTAAGGTTCCCTGAACGGTTCATCATCAACATTTAACTACCTATTTCGATACAAGGGATCTATCTGTAATAGTCAGGCCAAGCTCGCGGTGTTGTCTTGTGCGTGCCTCATTTGATGTCTAAATAGCCTTTACCATCACACCTCGTCTCTGTTACCCATCGCCCATCACTCTCATAATATTGTCTGAGAGTTAATTTAATAGTCCAAAAAGCTGCTTCATCCTGTTCTCAAAGTTCTGATCCTCCGTCGTCCGTCCGTATGCTAATAACCATACTGTGAAGCAAAAACGTGTGTTGACGACTTGACAGCTTACCTATCCTGAAATGTTGTACATTGTATAATAATATGTATAATGTACATAAATGTGTATGGAATCCCTTACTTACTACACAGAAAACATTATTAGAAATATTCTTGTTGATACTGACAAGGGTACCTATTACCATCACCCGACCCTAACAGAATTATTGATAGTACTTATGATTAGAACTCTTCACTTGTAATTATATTGCGTCCCGAAGAAAAGGTGACTTGTTTTATTTCCGTACCTTTTCTTTAATCGTCTTCATGTGGAAGAAAACGTCTACGTCTAGTTAGATAAGCGAATAATTCAAATAACTTGTTCATGCCAATCAAATTAACGCTGTTAGTCGTTTGCGTAATTAATAAAGTATAATATGGTTCAAAAAAGCGTCTTGAAAATATCATTTAATATTGCTAATTGGTTTTTATAGAATAGAATAGACATTGTATCAGGAAATCTTTGCACTTAATGGCAAATCTACATAATATTCTCCTAAATTCTATTCTATTACGTCAAAGAATGGATCTTGTATCTTGTACCGTTTATTCTCCAGATAAATGAGGCGATAAACATATAGTAATTCTATGATATATGATACAAGAATGTAAACCAGTAATGTATTATTATCTGAGTATATTACGTTGATGTTGATGTATCACAATGGAAGATATTTATTACCTGTGTTATTTTGCCCTAATCGTAGGGATGAAGTTTAAGGCTTATTTATTCTGATCTTGACTTGACGGTTTGCTTTACATACATACAAAAGTACATAACTAGTTAATGTATACTAAGCAGGTAGTCAAGTTAAAGTAGAAATGACATGGAACACATATATTTAACGAAAGGCTGTCACGACTAAACTCATCTGCTTTTCTTTTGAGTTTTCATCCCCCAATTTCATTTTTTATGTAAAAGAACCAACTTGCTAGTATATTGCTCTATCTTCTTGTCTTCCTTCACATTTATTTTTTCCTGAGCTTCAAGCTACATTATTACGATTTACGAAAATGCATTGATGGCTGTAATGAATGATCATAGTAGAGATAATTCGTAAAAATTACTTTTTGGTAGATCCGGTATGAGCAAGAGCGAGGTTTTACTTACGTAGGTTTCAAAAGAGGAATGCTCTTTACATTGCCTACCAAAGATGATTCCTTTACCTGGGAAATGTATAACAATTTTCTCTATATAGATAATATCCTCATTTGGGCACATAAGCGAGAGAGATCGTTTAGAATAGATATATCCTGTTCTAAAAATCTAATGCAAGTGTACATTTAATAGTAATTGAATGTTTCTTCCTCCTACTTACTCTTTAACCCTTTAAGCTGCCAAATGTAGCTAATAATTTTAATAAACAGTACAACCTAGGTGGTTCTGGTTAGCAAGCACTGGTTAGTAAGCACAATACAATCCTAAGTTTGACAAAGGAACTATGCATAATGCTAATAATAAATAATATCATTACCATCACTTACACTACATAAAAGTGTGTTTTGAATGAAATGAATCATCATTAATGACACAATATTTCCACACAATAGTATTTGAGAATTAGTATATTTATTGCCCTAGAATATAATGAGTTTACTTGTACATAATACGTACGCATACAAAACGATCTTGGATGAACATAATAAGTTCCTAAGGTTTCTACGTCATTAAACTTGTATCTCATGTAGGTACATCACAGAAAAAATCTTAATGGACCCTGGTATGACTAGCTGCTGAAATGTTGTAACTAATAAATGTCAGGAGAATAATGGCGACAATAATTGCCAGCCTGGACAGGACTAGAAGGAACCCGGAGATGGTTGATCTTGCAATTATTTATGTTTCCAGAAAAAATGATTTCAAGGAATGAGAATGTGGTAGACAAGACGGTTGCTTCGCTAAGCTCCAGCTACATAATGAGTTTTCGAGGGTGGTACACCTAATTCATTTGCGACAGGTTATGCCAACTATGCGCTAATACGAAGAGTTAAAAATGTGAAATCGTAAATTGAGGTTACTTTAATGGCACGTAAGCGAGCAAACAACTTGTTTGTATTTATTAGTGAGCACATCTCAACGCAAAATGAGTTAGAAGTATGCATAAATTATATTATTAGAAGACAGTCGGTAGTTAGTAGTAAGCAAACAAAAGAAAACAGAGTTTTCAACAAAAAAGGAGCAAAAGAAAGAGACATGCAGCCATATGTCTATTCTTCTTAGCCCTTTGTAATGCAATGAGCACCAAAGGTTAGGCTTATTTGGAAAACAAAGTAGACAGTAAGCAGGAGACTCCTTTCATTATCTATCAATATCATAAACTTGTCACTTTCCACCATGTCTTCTGCCTCTACACTATACATATTTATTTGTTATGTTTCATATATCAGGAAGGGTACAATAAGTATACAATGTTAGCGTTAGCGTGTAGTATATTATTTTAGGATAATTACTCACAATTAGTCGTCAGAAGACGAGCTGTGCGTGGTAGTAATGCTATTAAAGGATTTGCGAATGAATAAATCTTACATTTTCTGACGCTTTACAAAGGATGGTCTATTTTTACGTCTTTTTTTATAGAAATACAAAGTGTTTCTACATATTAACCTCATCGTAGCTTATTCTATCAGTCAATTTAAAATCTGTCCATTATCTTCTGTCTCCTTCAATACACCCTAGTATTACATTTTGTATATTCTGTTAACCAAGTTGTAAGTAAGTGTTATGAAGGTTATTAGGGTTAGGTAAATTGGTACGTAATTTGTCGGCACCGACAAACAGATTGCGTCCTAACTTTAACTGAAAAGGTACGTATTGTAATATTTTCAATTACCTAAGCAAAGGTACTAATATGTAATATAAACGTAATTTATTTAAAACACTTTTCATTACTCTCTTTTAAATAGGATCTCAATGAATAAATATAATTTGACGAGCATTCAGGCATTAACAAAAAAAAATGTTTTATTATTGGATAACTATTCGCGGATGATGTCATGCAATGCATTTTTGCCCGACAAAGAGTATACAAGTAAAAGTAAACAGGAATTAACTGAGTTATTTGTGAGGCACAGGCATATACCTTTATAGTCTGTAATTACTATTATCAGCCTGCCAAGTTTTGGTAATTAATTCCTTTGTTTTAATTGCATTTCAAACTGCAGTAATGCAAACGTAACTTGCTATGTATTTGTATGTACGCAAATGCAATGCGGGATAGTAAGTTTATTTGTAAAGGTTATTACAACCTACGTCAACATTTTAAACGTGAAAGTTTATAAAATACAGGGATACATACATAGTTATTGTTAAATAATAATATGTAATCCAGTAAGATTTTGTAAAACAAGCTGTATTCATTACTTAATTATTAATGTTATGTTATTTGTTCATATAAGTTGTCTGCTTATTCACAGACCATTCGAGTGTATGAGATTCATCGTCAGTAGAAAAATAGGAATCACAAAATAGGAACTCCATAGTCTGCTCACAGTATCGTCGGCAGGTCAGAATATCAGTAAGTCAGTACAGTAGAATCATGTCACGACATATTGTAAGCCAGAAATTATTAGCCTACTTATTATGTTATCAGGTTATCACATTAAACTATATGTTAGGCAGTTCTCGGAAGAAACGCTGCAAATGCAAATATTATACCTTCATTTATCTGTATTTTGTACATTGCTGCATACGGGTTGGATTTGGAGTTCTGTTTAGTAAAGTAAGCATTTACATTGCCTCAGTTTTCATTTCATGTATTTCTATTTCGGCATAACTGTGAATGGCTGTAATCTGGTAATCAATACTTTATGCTCATCCTCCATTCGCTGCTACAAATAGCAAAAGTCACTGACAGAGCTTCCTAAATTGGATTAACCTTAATGACTTTACCTGTCTAGTTCTCTGTACATGCATAGTACAAAATTGAATTTACTTTAATTCATATTATTGCTTTCTTAGTAATATGTATAATCAAAAAATGTTTCTGCTATGGCGAAGTTCGTAAACATCTAATATGACTAAAGTAAGCATTGACATAAAAACTAGTTATAGTAGGTACTTAATATAACATCATTTTTGGGGAGCACGGTTATGTTATGCTTGTAAATTTAGGATAGCTGTGGAGGTTCTGCTTATGCAATGGGTATGTTGCAGGTACACATAATTCTGTAGGAAATTCTAAATCAAAACTTACAGTGATTCTTTGTTTGTGGAATCACTCAAGTTATTTAAGGTATGTTTCATGAAGGACGCTTACTAAGTATATTGGTTGAGCATTATCACGATCAAGCCACTGTGACTCCAATCAAGGCTTTTACAACAGAAAAATATTGAAAAAATAAACACTCATAGTAAGTACTCGTGGGCACATTAAAAACACAAAAATTGCTTCCAAAACATTGATTACAATTTTCTAGCAACCAAATTGGCGAATATAAATAGAAACTCAATAAATTACATAAAAAATCATGGCTCCAAAAGAAGATCCTGAATATACTGCCATGAAGAAGGAAATAGAGACTTTGATGGGATCCCTAAAAAGCACTCAGAAATTAGTTGCCGATCAAGCTATCGATGCTGTTTGCTCTTCTTTGGGAGAGGCTCCCAAATTGAGATTGATAACTAAGCGAATGCTCAAGGGACATATACACAAAGTGAACGCTATTTCCTTTTCTGGAGATTCCAGGTACCAATGGCAGTAGTTATCCTTAAAATTGAATTTTATTCTGGATTTTACACTAGTTCGTGTTTGTAGATTTATTGAATCGAAATGTAAAATTGCATATTACAGGCATGCTGTTTCTGGTTCACTAGATGGAAAACTTATAGGTATTATATATCCAGTCTTCTGTTGATATTTACTATTAAAAAATATTTTTGAGAGTAAATTCTAATGAAAAATGTGTTGTGCAACACATAATGGAGCACGAATTTGAATTAAAAATGGTCCTTATACATTCTCATTGCTAATTTTGTTCTGTCTGTAATAATTAGTGTGGGACTGTTACACTGGGAACAAAGTACAGATTATCCCGTTAAGGTCATCATGGGTTATGACGACATCATTTGCGACATCTGGAAATTATGTCGGTATGTAAGTACATCATGAAGTATGCAATATTTATTCTACTGCAGAATACGATGTAATTATGGAAATTGTTACAATCTAGCATGTGGAGGAATGGACAATATGGCTACAGTTTATGATCTCAACAATCGCGATTCCTCTGGAGTTGCAAAAATTATAAGAGAACTGGCCGGCTATGATGGATTTCTTTCGTGTTGTAGATTCCTGAACGACCAAAAGCTTCTTACTGGATCTGGTGACATGAAAATGTACTTACATGGATAATTTTTGATTCCATAATTCTGAAACTAAATAGAACTGAAACAGGTAGCAATCAATTACAATATACTATTGACGTTTCTTGAAATAGTTGCATGTGGGATTTGGAATCTGGAAAGCGTACATTGGAATTGTACGGACATGCAGGAGATGTTGTCTCAATGTCACTAAAACCGGATGATGAAAATATGTTGGTGACAGGCTCTGTAGACAAAATGGCTAAAATTTGGGATTTAAGACAAAGCGAGGCTTGCCAAACTTTCTGGGGGCATTCCGCCGATGTCAATTCGGTCTTTGTATGTAATTTTCATTAGTGATGTTAACAAAGTATCTACTAATTATTGTTATGTATCCTATTATAAGTAGTAGGTAGGATAAAAGTAATTACTCGTCTCAATATATTTTATTCCGAAACAGTTTCATCCATCCAGTATGGGATTTAGTTCAGCTTCTGAGGATAAATCGGCCCGTTATTTCGATCTTCGCTCAGATCAGCAAGTAGCCCAATATGCAATTCCGGGAAGTGGTGGAGGTGGGTTCACCTCGTGCGTTATGAGCAAAAGTGGTCGCTATCTTTTTGCTGGTAGCGATGATACCAACGTTCATATGTGGGATGTTCTCAAACTTACTCATTTAGGTAATTCCTACTTACCGAAGAAATTAATTTGAGCACAAAATCATTTTACTCAATAATAATATTGGAAATTATTTTTTCCTTATTACGAATAGCTAAAAGTATTTATATCATGTTTGCAACTTTATTGGTTTTATAGGAACTTTATCCGGGCACGAGAATCGAGTTACATCGTTGGCTATGTCTGAAAATGGTCAGGCTCTGGCTTCAGCTTCGTGGGATAATAACGTTCGCATTTGGATTCAGTAAAAACATTGTACATACCTAATAAAATAACTATTATTCATACTTCAAAGAGGGATGTACAAATACATTTTAGACCCTATGTCATGTACTTAATCTAATTTAGATTCATTAACAGTTCAATCCAAATCCACTGAATTCTTTGATAAAAGTAATTACACTCATTGTTAGTTAAATAAAATCATAGTAAATAGTCAAGTAGTAAATACATATAATATGTACTTATACTTAACTACTGCCAGCTAACTATCTGTACTGCAATTTTTTGCAATGAAAGTTTATGCAACTTAACTACTTACTGCAATTTTGGAAGAATTCTTTTGCAGTCTAGTCAAAGTATAAAATTTCTTTTAATACCTTTACCTATAGGTTGCGTAGTGTAGTAATAATATTATGTGAGCTTGTTATTACGTTTTTTGCTGCTGTCGGATTTGTATTTGTTACATAACTTCATAATGTAATCAAAATCAAATACATACTTTTTTATAATGTTAGTAAAACTGAATTGTATTAGACAGCTATGTAGAAGTGCTATATATCATCTCTAGATTCTAACTATAAATGCCAAATAATCAATGGAAGTGTATTGTACCACACCACCGTAAGAATTCTAATGGGATCCGAGGGAGGATCCGAGATTGATTAGTTGTTTTATTAAGTCTACTTGTTTTGTAATGCTGTTAACACACGGTTGACAGTGTAGTGGCAGCTTGACACTTTGAAGAAGCAGTTTATTAGATAAGATTGATAAGAACATGGAGTTAGTTTTACATCTACGCATATACCCATACATATGCTTACACTAGGGTTAGTACAAATAAACTACTTTTCAATGTCACTTAAAGAATTGCTTGAAAATAAAATGCTTTAAATATCATATATTGGAGAAGTCGTTGCATAGGTAAATATAAACCAAAGGGGAATGTTGATTAATTGTTGACACATGACATGGCACATCGTAGTGTCTACAAATAATTGATTTATAGTTGCATAATATGCTATTTTTTACATTTAAACAAACTATGCACCTGGCACCTACCACTATTTCTACAAATCTTCGATAACTCATACTCATAATTGCGGTGCAATAGATTGCAAAAGTCATCAGTTATTTATTTATAATTGCAATTAAATAATAGTTCTGTAAGTGCAAAATGGTTATTCAATTACACGAATCCAAATTAGTGACTATCGTAAGCCCAAGTAGAATTACAATTACATCACGATCTCACTGCTCTTTCCCCATTGACATCATTATACTACGCTTTATTCAGCATGTATAATAATGATGATTGAAATACTAAATGTCAGAATTTAGTTGACACTTAGACAGTTTAGCAAAACTTGCTGTTGATATTGTTAAAATGAGTACATAAAGTGCACACCCGCGGTTACATACGCCAACTTGATACTCTGACTGCGGTACTTGCATCAACTTGAACGAGAGATTTTCAGTTAATTCCTATTCGTAAATTAATTTAGTAATATTTTAGTCTTAACGATGTGTCTTCAATTGATAAGCAATATTACATAATTATGACTAAATTCACTAATTCATTAAATTACTATAAATATTGCAAGCTAAGTCTAGAACTTGTCTCATTCTCATTTTCTCATCCTGTAAAGAGAAGAACCTTCATCTTCATCTCATAATAAATCTCAGCAGTCTTTAGTATATTGAGACAATGTACTTTTAGTTTTTCTTTTATGCCACTACAGCCGCCTGTGGGAGTTGTGCAGAACTGATACCGGTGAGTGAGGCGGAATAGTTCTAAATTGCGGAAGTGGCATATCAAGGCAGCGTGAAGTTATCCGACATCGGACGTGAAGTTATCCGACATCCGACGTGAAGTTATCCGACAATGTTAATCTT
>JAQFYC010005791.1:0-13558 GCA_034694165.1 Tomocerus mixtus | reverse complement strand
TAGTAACATTGTTTTTGCGTAATATTTAAGCAGTTACAGTATCAGTAACGCAAAAATCACGTTAGCTACGGAAAAATAATGCAATTGTTATGTTTATGGTTCATTGGGAATGCAAAATATTCTTGAAGAAAGCTTGATCAGCTTTGGGTAGACATGATATTAAATAATTAAATATATTCATTACTAAAACAGTCGAAATATTATGATAGTTGTGTACGTACATGATAATGGCGAATCCTTTTCCAATGTTCTATTTTAAATGAAAACAATGTTCAATAAATGAAAACAATAGAGGTAAATGCTTTCCGATATTCTCCAATTTGCTTATAGTACAATAATAAATATTCACAGTAGTATATTATACTACTGTTGAAAAAATAACATTGAAAAAGAATTCACCATTATCATGTACGTATACAACTATCATAATATTTCGACTGTTTTAGTAATGAATATAATTTCTTATTTAATACCAAAGCTGATCAAGCTTTCTTCAAGAATATTCTGCATTGTATTCTGGCAACCTTTACTATGATATAATTAATAAGGATTTTTATTAATATTAATATTGGCATATTTTAATGTAACACAGCGTACTTTAAATATCTGTACTTTCTAAACAACATATCCCCATATATCTGCCAATGTTTTTTACTACGTTCCCATGCATTTCCAATTCAAAAGGTTTTACAGAGAGCTGCAATGAAATAAATTATTATTCGAGCATATTGTGAATTACAGAGAGCGGCAGGGGGAGTCGAGGTTGAAGAAGAGGAGGTAGCGGTGGCAACCGTGGAGGTAACCAGCCTGGGCGTGGACGTGGAAGTACACCCGCCCCTGGTGAAGGGCAACGTTCTCAATTTCCCAGGGGTAGGGGAGGGGGAACTCAAAATTTGCAAACAGTGAGGTAAATGGCAAGGGCCTACAAGTCATTCTTTTGAACACAAAAAAATTAGGTTTCGGGTGGAATAATCCCAATATGGAAATATTAAATATTCCCAATTTTCCCGGGTGGGTATAAAATAGTTCATTGGAGTGGCCAGTGGGAAATACCGAAACCATGGCTGTAGATAAGTAATAATTAAAGTACAATAATTTATGTACAGCAAATTAAATTCTCTTTTTTTTCTAGACAAGCTGAGTGTACTGGCCCCGGGTATAATAGAGCTTCTTCATCAAGAGGGTCGTCTAGCACTGGCCCTGGCTCCAGTCGATCTCACCAATGGCGTGGGGCAGGTGGAGGAGGTGGATATCGTGGAACTCCAACACGTATTCGCTTTTCAACCGAGCCACTATCCCTCGACTCGGGACATGTGGATGCTCCACTTGGATATTCCGTGACTCAACTTCCAGATACTGCCCCGGAATTTCGACAGCTGATTCCTACAAAAATGCCTGGAACATCCTCGCCGAAAGATGGAGTTCTGATCACGACAAATTTCTTTTTGGCAAATATAAAACTTCCAAAGAAATTGTACAGATACGAAGTTGCTATCGAAAAAGTTCTACCTCAACGTGAAGGCGGTGCAGATGGGGGTGGAGGTGATGCGCCTCCCCCTCGTCCCTTGAAAGCGGAATTACGAGGGAAGATTTTTCGATGGCTCATCCCCAAAATTCGCGCTAATTGGCAAGAAAACAACGGAAATTCAGAATTGGGAATCGTGCATGACTTTTCTCAGATTTTGATAACAACATCAAGACTTAGGGAAACTAGCTACGAAGCCCACCACTCTGAGTTGGTGGACGAAGACGGGTCTGATGTCTCTTATCAGATTACCATCTCACCAGCTGTTCTTAATTTAAATCTTCCAAGACTGCAGCAAACGCTCAACGATTTGGAAAATGCAAACGTTTCCGAAGAGCTGCTCATATTGGAACAGATCTATAATATTTTGCTGAAAAACATTGGAGGAGACACGTATTTGCCTTTGGGGCGAAATTCTCTGATGAAAATACCCAATGCCAATGAGGACAACTACCTTGGAATGGGTTTGACTTGCTGGCAAGGAATATCTGCCGTGTACACCATGTCTACCCCTTGGAAACCATATATAAATATCGACATCAAAAATTCAGCTTTTATAGTTGGACAAAGTGTTGATAACGCTGTGAGGGATATTCTAAGCGAATCTGGGAGTCGTGCACGCTGGAATGACGTCACCACATGGCAGGATCGAGATTTTTCTGCAGTCGCCGATATTTTGAAATGTAACACTTTTAAATAGTATTACTTTACTTTAAAATAGTAAATTAAATAACTAATTTTTGGTCAAAAAACAATAATATATCAATATTATTTCCTTGCCCTTATGTTTATTGTTGCAATATAATTATTATAGCGTGCAAGATTACCCGCACTGTTGGCGAACGAAGATTTGACGCTGTAATAAGAAACTTATCAAGAGAGCCAGTGGGAAACATTTCATTTTGGTGTGAAGAAGCTGGCAAAAATTTGACCGTGCCACAATACTACTGGGGGAAATATCGCATGAAAATAAATCCCCGTGGCCTTGCGCTTCAGATTTCTGCAACCGCGCATGCTCCTGCGGAGGTTAGTTAATTTTTACTTATACCAATAAAAATAACATGGCAAAATATTGACAATAATTGGAAATAATGCCAATAATAAAGTACCTGTAGTTAAAATTGCCTAATTTTTAATTTTATTGACTTTGAGCATTTTATTATACGATTTTTAGATATGCACAATAAAGGTAAATCAAAGCTACAACAGAATTCTGGGGGAGGAGGTCAGTCGAACGATGTTGGCGCGGGCAACTCAAACGCCAGATGTCAAAGTAGCTAACATAAGGAGAGCGGTAGGTATTCTATAAAATATTGCCGTCAACAATTTGTCAATCGTATAGTGTAAAGTAGGTATTTTACCTTGAAGCGATAATATTGAATTTATTAAATTTATTCGTTCTCTGATATAGATCGGAGATTTACAAATGACAAGTCATCCAGCTCTGAGGCATTTTGGCGTCAGGGGCTTCTCTGATAACCTTTTGCAGCTGCCAGAAACTCGTGTTTTAAGCCCTCCTGAACTCTGCTACGGAGAAGCATCTGATAATCGCGGGCAAGAAAGGGAGGGAATTCCAAATCGTGGAAGAATTACTCCCCAAAATGGAGCGTGGGATCAGTGGAGCCACAAAGTGCAGTTTTTCAAACCAACAAAAATTGACAGTTGGGCCATTCTTCTTTTGGATAACGCCAGGGAAAAGTAAAATTATTTTAAATTGTTTTCTTTTGATGTACACGTTTAAATAAATATCGACCAAACCTTTAAAATACGTCTAGTATTATTGATTAATATTTCTAATATTATTATTATTTGTAATTAATATTATTATTATTTGTAATTAATATTATTATTATTTGTAATTAATATTATTATTATTTGTAATTAATATTTTTTCAGTAGCCCCTCATTTGTCACCGAATTTAGAAGAAGTGGAGAAACCATTGCTGGAATGACAATCCCCCAACCTGATACAATTATTAATGGACAGCATATCCAAGATAGACACAATGCTGAGCAAAACATAAGAAATATCACCGAAACTTTAAACAACATCAAGGAAGGACTTGGTTGGAATATCGACAAAAAGACGTTCATCCTGGTCGTCTTACCGAAAAAGGGAAGCAGTCTTTACAGTCAGGTCAAACAGGCTTCTGAACTACTCAACCATAATTCCGGAGTGCTGACACAGTGTGTTATTAAGAAGAACTTCGACACTGCTAATCACTCTGTCGTGAAGAACATTCTTTTAAAAGTCAATTGCAAACTCGGGGGGATAAATCACGTTGCCGTAATTCCTCGTCGTTTGAACGGGATTAACATTTTGGAAACCCCCGTGATGATTGTTGGAATTGATGTGAATCATCCCCCTGCACGGGGAGGAGGTGTTCCCCAGCCAAGTTTTGCAGCTGTGACTGCCAGCATTGATAGAAGTGGAATGCCTTTCATGATGAACATCCATGCCCAAATGAGAGCAGAACGGGGAGCGGCAGAAGTCGTCGAAAACCTGGATACTATCATAATGACGATGCTTAACAAGTTTTTCGTCACTACCAGGGAAAATAGTCGTGTTGGGGTTGGAATCAAACCTTCCAAGATAATTGTCTATCGTGACGGAGTGGGAACTGGACAATTTCCAGAGGTGGGTGCTTATTAAAAAAGAAATTTTAATTTTAATGGTACATTTAATTTAAAATAATTATATTATTTCTATTTTCGTTTTGAAGGTTCTACACGTTGAAATGAGAGCAATAAGGAAAGCTTGTGGACGCTTTAAAGATGACGATGGCAATCCATATCGTCCTAAAATCACAATAATTGCTGTGCAAAAGCGCCATAAGGTTCGCTTCTTTTTAGAAACCACGCGCGGCTTCGAAAATGCTCCAGTAGGAACAGTTGTGGATAAAGAGATTGCTCGCTCTGACTTTTATCTTCTGAGTCATGGGGGAATGATGGTACGAAATACGAAAAAATACGCCTTTTGCATTAAAAATGTCTTAAAACAATTTTTTTCTTAGGAAACTAAACTTTTTAACGGTTTTTAGGGAACTAGCCGTCCCACCCACTACCAGGTCCTTTGGGACGATAGTGACTTTTCGTCGGATGAAATTCAAGCGCTGTCTTACTACTTGTGTTATATGTACTCCCGTTGCAACAAGGCTGTCAGCTACCCTGCCCCAACTTATTACGCTCACTGGGCTGCGAAGCGGGCCAGTACATTATGCAAAACTAACGGAAACTTGTAAGAAACTTTATTTGTTTGCTGCAATTATATTTATATATTACTAGCCAATTATCCGTCCAATGAACGGCGGGACTAGGAAATTCACAATTTTGATGTCACCATTGAAATCCGCAAATTCTATTTAGTTTGTGTACCACTTTTCATAATAATGAATTTTTCCTATTCACAAACTCACTCACTCACAGTGATCTTTCAATCTTATTAAAGGATATCCATGCAATTCAAAAACCTGCCGTTTGTGTTATACTCCAGAAACAGTCTTTACAATTGCGGAATTGCCAATAACTAAACGTTTTGTTTAATATCTTTTAAAGGCCCGAATGGTGGAACGGAACTCTAGAAAGTTTGGATGCCCTCAACCACTTTCTGCAGCGTAATGCGGAAATAATTTCTGGCTATCCCATGCACTTTGTTTAAGACAAAGAAAAAGAACACGAAGACAAAACCATAAATTAATTTTTGGTGGAGGAAGTAATAATTAATATTCATGGAAACTAAGTGTAATTATTTTTATGTGTTTATAATATTTTGTGGGCATTCCTAATTCAATAAAATTTAAATCGTATTGTGTTTAATGTTGTTAAATTTAAATGCTACCAAAATGCAGTTGTATCTATGTATTACGTATATATGTTGTTAACGTTCTTCCAACGCCATATGAAATGCATTTGTTTGAGTAACGGATCCACAAGTTTTCTCTATTCCTACAAATTCATTTCCGAAAGCTTTTCTTATACTGTACTTCTTCAATATTGTCACCAGGAATGCAAAACTAGACGCAGTGGACACATTTTCTCCTGGACAAGACCGTGAACCTTTTTATAAAAAAATTTAAAAGAGGAGTATCTATTTTAATTTGACTATCCAATTAGAGTATAATTATTTTACAAAAGATTTAGTTTTGTAATTACCTGCTCCAAAAGGCATCACTTGATTCATTTTCTCTGTTATAAAAGTATTGTCCCCGTTGAGGAATCTTTCAGGGCGAAATATGTAGGGGTCACCCCAATAGGAAACATCGTATCTTACCGCCCACATATTGCTTATGATTTGTGCTCCCTGAAATTGGAAATTAGTTTTTATAATGAACTGATTAAGACCTAAATACAATTTAAATATCATAATAATTTTAGAAAATGATAAAAAATAAAATACACCATGGAAAAAAATTGATTAACCTCTCCAGGAACTCTTGCAAGGTCATTAAAATAATTTGGCACGTATCTAGCAAATATTGGAATAACGTTTCCCATTCTGTGAGCTTCCATCATAGCAGCGCACATATACGGCATACTAAAATATAAGGCAAGAAAATTAAAAAAATGTTTCTTATTTAAATATCGTCGCCATTTAAATATGTAATAGAAAAAGCAAACACAACATTTTATTTTTAAATGAAAGTGCAGGACACAGCTTTTCTGAAATTTTACCTTTGTCTGTGGTCACTGTATGAGGGGGTAATGTTTCCAGGAACAATTAAATCAATTTCTTCCTGAAGTTTTCTCTGAACCTCTGGATTTAGAATCATGTACATAAGAAACAGTTCCAAATATTTGCTTGTTGTGTCCAGACCTGCTACAAATAATTCTCCCAAGACTTGTGATAGCTGCACAGTGTTGTAAATTTTATTCATGTCCTCATTATCTTTGTACTTTTCAATTTCAAAAAGAAAATAATCCACGAAATCCTCCAGTTCCGCCTTTTCTTTGCTTAGCTTTATTTTTTCTTCTACAAATTCCTAAAAACCAATAAATTTCACAGATTGAGACATTTTTAATATTCATTAACTCTTTGGGCAAGCAGTTTACATAAATTTTACATCTACTGTAAAAGTTTCTCACCGAAAAGTAGTCATGAAGGTTGATTACACTCTGGTAAGCCTTATCAAATCTAAATACAGTCCTCGTGAATTTATTGTTTGGAAGAAACGTTCCAAAATAAGCGTTTAACATAGGAAAACTTGTCACTGTATTCAAATTTTCGTACAGTCTCGCAAATGTTTCATCTCCTTCCAAGAATTTTTTGCCCCCCACAGTACACCAAACAACGTTGATAACATGTAGAGAAAATACGTTTTTAATTGGAATCTTATTGTCAGTCTTCTCCTTAATATTTTCAAGGTGGTTCAGCAAATCTGGCACAAGGTCCGAGAGAATAAAAGATAACTTGTCCGATTTTCCAAATCCTAGCTGACCCAGTTTTTTTATTGTATATTTCCGTAACTCTTTCCAGATGGGTCCACAGTTCCAAAGAATTCCTTACGCAGCAAAAAGCATAACAATTTATTATAGAGTTGCAAAAAATATATCAGAAAACTATTTAACCTAATTATGTAAAAAATGTTTTTGGAGATTACTCTTTAACTCTTCGCATAATCACAATATCACAGCTATTAATTAATTATACAAGCAGTTTATGTAAGAGTACCTCTGTCAGGTTTTCCATTGGACAAGGCTTCATTTAGAGCAACTGGGAATCGGTTTACATCCTTTCGACTGGTTATAACGTTTAGTGCAGATTTGAAATCATCGTTGATAACTACATGCAAAATATAAATATCACTTAATTACATTTATTGTACCATAATTTAATTCAGCCCAGATTTTAAAGACTAATAAAAATCAATCAAGTCTGCCCAAACTTTAAATTCATTTATTAAAATTTTAAATGTAAAAATAACTACCACACTTCAAAATGCTTACTAATGTTAAAATTGAAAATTCTGAAGAATTTCGGACGTCCGAAAAAAGATATTTTATTTAACTGGGAGCCCAGCTCTTCCAAAATGGGCAGCTTTGTTTCCCGGTTTGCCCAAAACCAAGGGAAAAAAGCAAATAGTAACTTGAGTAACTTCCATCCGTTTAAATATTGCAGATCACCGCCTGGCGCTAGGAATTCTGTCACAAATATTAGAAATTTCGAATAATTAAAAATGTATCTCGATATTATTTTCTGCCAAAATTAGAGCACTATTTTTTTCAAAATAATAAATAAATATAGGAGCGAAAAAAAATTCTTACCGGAATAATTAAGAGTTTTCTTAAATTTTCTTATCAACAGCCAAAAACAAATACACGATAGAACGGTCCCTGTATACACAGGAAATTGAAAATATTCAGCAGACCCCATCGTTAAGTGGTGTATCTATTACTAAACTAAATATATGTAGAAGCAATAAAATTAGATTTTACTGCTGGTGAATACCGAGTGTGTTAATTAGGTAAGTATAAATGTAAATTTAGCAACAAAAAAACAAGTAATTCGCAAGGTCTGCTTGAAAGGACGTCATAATCTAATAAAACCAGGGCCGGTTATCACGGGGGTGTATTATAGTACGACCGTGAATTTCGGAATCCAATTTTAAGTACATATATTGAAATTTTATTCTTTAATAAACAAGGAATGGTTTCCGGAAATATATTTGTCATTGTATTAATAATGTATTTTAAGTAATGAGATCTGACGTGATAAATGGGGAGTAAAAATATGTCTCTCCCCCGTAATGCGATATGCAGGCCCTGTTGTAGTTTAAATTATGTAATTACACACACGTAATAATACTCATTCATTACGTGTATCTAAGAAGCAGGAAAATTGATCATTTTCTACTTTTGCAATGTTATATTCCTGGTATCTATTTCCAGACGATTTAGTTGGTGGCGTATGAAAACCAGGTTTTGTGGGAATTTAATGATTATTAAAATACATGCAAAGGATAACATAATAATATATTGAAATTGATATTAATCAATAATTATGGTTGACTGTTAACTCTGTTATTACGCGATGTGAACATTCCCACATGGAAGATTTTGATGTGTAGTATGAATATGAAATAATACTTCTGAAAAAGAGTTGCCCACAGTCGCATACAAGAACTTACGTAAGTCAGCAACTGTTTCGCATATTTCTCAAATAATTACTATCACTGTACAATTAGTAATTATAATTATATAACAAAGCCAAGGTTAAAGAATTTAAATTCACCAAGGGATTTCATACGGTATGGTATATACAGTAAATGTTGCTTCTTACCTAAAGATTGTAGTTTAAAGAATACAAAAGCTTTAATAGCTTATGCACAACCAAACTTAAAATAAACATAGCATTTAATCTTTTCTCATAATGAATTTACTTCAGGAAAAATCCCACGGTCGTTTTACACTATTGTTAACAGCTAAATATAATGTTACTTCAGTTTTCGCAGCATTCTTAATGGTTTAACAAATTCCTGCTAATATTGTCGATATTGTTAATTAAAATTTCTAGTTTAATGATCTACCTCGGTTTCATTTGGTTATGATTTTATGTTAGTGATGTTATTTTATTATTTACTAGACTATTTCACAACATACTGCAGTAAAAATAAAACTAGAGGAGGTTCGGTTGTGCTTTCAATTAGTTATATCTTAAGATATCCCTTTTACCCGTTATTATTACAAGCTTACATTTACGAAACATTTCCAGTAGACTATTTATTAGGATCAAGTTGATTCAGAGCGTTTATCGTGTAGTAATTAAGGTCTCCATCAAACACAGGGAGGTAGATCAGCGGATATAGCAAATGTGAGATATCTTGAAGGGTTTGTATTTCTATCAGCTTCTTCACCGCCTTCCTTCTGTCTACAGCTATACACATACACATCTTCAATTCAATTACCAGACAAGTTACACGCACAAGCCACAATACAAAGTTATTAAAGTTATCTTGAGGCCTCCCGTAAACCCTCCGATACTCGGCCGTCCAGCCTTTCCCCCAACGTATGCAAAATCAGGTCCCATTAAAAATTCTTCTTTAATTTTTCCCATGCGGCTTTCCGGAAATACTGACGATTTTTCCGAAAGCCAGTCACTCCCGCTTTCCAGAATTAGTTTTTTTGGATAGCACGTTGCACAAACAATACACAGATATCAAAATATCTATCTAACACCAACAATTAAGCACAAAATTTTCTAACTAACTAATTAACATAATATGGCTTATCGTGGAATGTGGATGTAAACTACTGACGTGTGTGTGTGTGTGTAGGATCGGGGTCCTACAAGATGGGCTCAGGGGGTCTACAGATTTTATTTTGTCATTATGAGCAGAGTTGCCAATGTATTGACCAATCTTTCGAAGAAATCGAATATTCGCTCATATCTTACAGCTCTTATTGGACCCACTTTAATTCCATACCCTTGGAGTGCTTTCAACTCCTTTCGAGTTAATTGATTGCTCCTTGAAGATTTTGAGTTCATGTTAATCAACAAATCATTCGAAAATTGCCAAGGAGTAGCAAATCCGACTAGCATTGTTGTCAGCATAATCAAACAAATCAGGATTACGAGTATAAACATGACGAATATGTCCACAGTGACAATTTCGTGCAACCGGATGGAGCAGAAACTGCCGAATAGGGCTCCCGTGGACAACAGAGTGATGAAGATCGGTAGAAATTGTGGAATGAAGCTTTCATTGAAGATTTTGTTTAATATCCACAGTTTTTTGTAGGCCACAATTTGATTATTTAGGCTGCTTTCCATGCCATCGCGTCTGTAAATTAATTTTCATTTAAAGTTGGGCAATTAATTTCACTAAAGTAATCCTAACGTATAATCCGTTTACTTTACACTAAGGGCAATTAATAATTATTTTACGATAGCTCTCGCGTATTTCTTTTTTCCTTTACCTCATGTATTGTAGAGAATTGTAATTCCGGAGAATGTAGAGTAGTATCCAAGTATATGCGTTTGACGCTGCATAAACTCCACCAATCGCTGTGCCAAATTGAATCAGCACAAGAAGGGATGTCACCAATCTGTTGTCATAATAAGGAGACACGAGAAAAGACAATTGATGTCGTCCTTCAGTTATGCTCACTATTGTGAACATGGCAAAGTTGACTCCAGCCACATACGGAACAAGAATTTTGGAGATCAGTGTTTCCAGTTTGCTTGACTTTTGGCTTTCATAGTTGCCTAGAATTTAAAACAATTATTATTATGACTTTGTTATTATGCATAGTGATACAGATAAGCATAAAAGAGAAATAAATAATTAATATCGTTTGTCGCACAATGCAAAGATCCATTTTTAATTCGGGAGCCCTAAAGGTTAGGGTATATCAACATGGTTCTTATCACTTTCTCGTTTATAACTCGATAAAAAGTGGATGTACACAGATTTGAGATATTTTCAAAAATTTCTTTTAGAACGATGTCAGATTTTTTTTCGAATAAATAATTTAATTTTAAAATTTACCTAAAGTACTAATGTCAAAAATATACAACCAATTTAAAGAAGAGGGGTGGTGGAACATGGCATAAAAGTGACCCGATCAAAAGTCCGGATTTCAAGGTAGTAATGTAGCTTATACATTTCTGGTCAAGGTAGAATAGGGTCCCAACCAAATCGCTTCATAGGTTTGGGAGCTATACCCTGCCGAAGGTCAGATTTAGGCCCAAGATATTACACACTTTTGCAAATAAATCTTAAACCAGACAACTTACAGGTTTAAAAAAAATATCAGGTGAGAGCTCTTTCAATGTAGAATATGATAGGCACCAACATCGTCCAATTCCCCCCACTTGGGGAACCGCCATTTTCCCCATTTAACATGGGGAAAAAAAGAATGACCCGATCAAATTTCCGGATTTGAAGATATTATTGTAGCCTGGACATTTCTAAGCAAGGCAGAATAGGGTCCCAACCAAATCACCCCACAGGTTCGGGAGATATACCCTGCTGAAGGTCCCAGTTATTACTGTTTACGTATTCCCAAGTTATTTTCTCGATTTCTTCCAATAAATATCTTCGACCTAGAGGTTTTTAGCCCGACCAAGGGCTTATGCAGAGCTCCTGTCTGTATTTATGCCTGCGCTTTTATCAAAATGGCAGCATCCGTAATAGTCGGCCGATGCAAGACGATAACTTGAGTAATATTAGAAACACTTTCAATTGCTTACCTTTACTTGCTACACAATTTGATTGTAAACAGTTCAACATTGTGCTCAGTTCTTCCATTTTCAATAGAACAGTCGTTAGGGAAATGATGACTATAACATAGCCAATCATCCAGAACAAAACGAAGACGACTCCTTTGCCGACTTGATCACTATTTGCTATTTCTCCATGCAATTGGAATATTTCGTAAAATAAAAGTATGCAGAGGACTGGAATGAGAGATTTGATAGTGTTCTGGGATCTGGATACAGAAAATATACTCGTGGAATTGTCCCAAGATAAGGGAACCACTCCAATCCGGTGACCCAAGTTTACGTAGTACCCAATCCAAGAGAAATTATTTTCACCGTTTAAAAATTCTGAACTTGTGCTGGTAATTTCATTTGCCTGGTTTATCAATTTTGCTAGCAAAGAATTGAATATCGAAGTCACAGAAATTTTCAAGACTCGTGTTTTCCGAAGAATGTCCATTCTGAAAATCTTCCGTGATGTGTGTTTTACGTCCTTCTTCTACCTTTCAGCATGAAGTTTAGAATTAAGTTGGTTTAGGAATTCTTCTAGTGAGTTCTTAGCAGATATCGATTAATATGTGGTATCTGGCCCCGTATTATATAAATAACTATTCCTTTGAAATTAGTTAATTAAGAAATCATCTGGTTATATATTATTTCATAATGTTTTAGTTTATTAATGATTACTTTCAACTCGAAGAATATAAATACCGTAAAACTACTAATTAAGTCCCTGGTACCCTATTTCAATAATTGTACCTATAATAATACACGTGTCAAATGTAAATGGGACACTCTACAATATACTCTAGGGGAGGGGACCTCTATTAGATATTAACTATTGGATTGGAGTATGTATGTGTTTATTTCAATTACCAAATATTACCATTTTTTACAGTTAAATTCCATAAGCAGTCTTCACCGCCAACTGAAAAGAACTAATAAACGACAAATACTAATAATCAATATATAAATTAGTCAAATAGCATTATGAATTCCTATAAAAATAAATAGAATAGCAGTAAATCATCATTAATTATTTTTGAAATGAAATGTTCACGGATTAGTTCATTAAATGTTTTTCAGGATTCAATTTGAAATAGGATTATTGGCAGATTATAATTATAATATTTACGGCCCTTAATTTTGTGCGATGTTCTAGGCTTTATCCCAAAAGAGTCCATAAATAATATTTATCACCTCTCAAGTAATATTATATTACTACACAGTTATGTATACCTGTATTGCAATTGTTCGTGTTCGCCTGTACATAAGTATAACGAATATAATAAGTAGCAATTCTAATCTTGTATAACACAAATCTTAAGTCACTAAAGTCACGGTCTCACTAAAATTTCCCCTACACCCCGGCGCTAACCAAAAAGTAACGAAAAAATATACTAGCCTAAGCTAGAATATATCCGACTGAATGTGTGAGTATTTATCTGAAATTGCCATTTATTAGCACTTAATAATTTATTTGTTCAGCGAAACCTGCATATTGATAATTATGTATTTATGTATGGAACCCTTTTAGTTCTAGTACAAAAAATAGATTACCTATACGACCTAACTAAAGCTAAAGCACATAAAGTTAAATACAAAACAACTCTCGTTGCCAAAAATATAGACATAATAATTTTGCTTTGATTGCTTACAATCTTCAATTCCTGGGACAAGTATTGATGTTTAGGTGAATATAATATAAGCAGTGCGCTGAGAATTAATTTTGTGCTTCCTCAGTATATACAGTAGGATTTAAGGGTGGGTGGAAAGCTTTTCGGGGAAAAATTGCAGGTCACCGGAGCAAGTGGAATAAAAATGGTAGACATGTT
>JAQFYC010005790.1:0-13560 GCA_034694165.1 Tomocerus mixtus | reverse complement strand
TTTAGTAACATTAGATGAAGAGCATTTAAACGTATTAAATTTGTATTAGCATACTACATTTCATTGCAATAAAATGAGCTCTAAAAATTATCAAAAATTTCAAAATTGTCATAAACAGCCATTTTTCCCATAGCGAAACCATGAAATTCAACAAATAATTGCATAATTTTTCACCTCTTAGCAACATCTATATTTTATGAAAAAGATAGCCCCCTTTTCCTCCCAACCATTCATATATTTAGTACATTTACTTAGTTATATGCGTAGGCAATGGTCTTAATGGTGTCGTCAGTTTGTCATGTATAGGTTTAGTGAGATATGGGTCACACTGACTAACAAAAGATTTTACCTAATATGATATATTATATTATACATAATATACTGAAAGCCTTTTAAAAATTAATTTTATTCGAAACCGGTAGTATATAGAGAATAAATAATATGTGTTGATAAATTGCACTTACTGTCAGAATAGAAATCAATAATTTCCATGTCATTCAGCTGTTGGTATTCTATCGCTGTGAGCTGTCGCATTCTAAATGCCACGTACCATAAATATAAAAAATTGTGCTATAGAAATAGCCAGTAGCATGCATAATAGTTAAATATATTGTACTAAACTCCAACATCATAGCATTGTGCACTTATGTGGTTTTAGCTATAACCATGTTGCTAAATACTAAATAATTTGCTTGATTGCAAACAATGTTCACCGGAGGCTGTAAAAAGTTAGAGTTATAAACCCTCAAAAAGAAAGCGAAGATGAATGTGAAGATAAGTTTGTGTTTAATATTGAAAAGCTTCTGAAGCGTGAAGTCTTCCCGTCTTTAGCAATGCACTACCCATAAGAACTAAAAGAACCATCGCAGTCCAAAAAAGAATCAACTTGGCTATTTTGTAGTTAATAGTTCGTGGAACTCATAAACAAAAATTTCAGTAAACATTCTAAATATACGAACTTTATGGCTAACATTTTTACATATCGTTGTCCCCATTCCGAATACATATTTTAACTATTTTATGTTTTTCTTGCGCTAAAACACTTTGCTTGCATTTTTTGATGCTAAGAATTTACTTATATGTAATGAACATTATGCACAGGCTTTTAAGTACAAATGGTGCAAATATACTTTATGTACAAGATTTGGAATAATCTTCAAATCTTTATGCTACGGTAAGTAAATAATTTATATGAAGTGCTCCAATGGGTAAAATTCTTTGTGAAAATGTATTGCGCACCTATTTCATTTTGCAGTGGTTTCGTCACTTTTATACTTGTTCATGACTAACACTGGGAAAAGTGAGGACTAGAGAGTTTCAATATGTAAATACGGACTTATTAATAATTTGTTAGTTAGGTTAAGGTAGTCTCAGTCTCATTCTGCATTTCGTAGCTGCAATAGGTAGTTGTCAACCGCGGCTACATGGCAGAGCAAGCTTGTATTTGCATTGTATTTTTACTAAGCCAACCACTAAACTAACTGAAAAGTATTTTGGAGTAGTATCTTTAAATGTGTTTGCCTAGCGTTGAGTGACTGAAAAATAATTCTGAAATGAAGGATGAAAAAATACCAGCAACAACCCCCAAAGTGGCAAATAAATCCGCAAGGAACAGGGAACAAACTCCCACGACATTCAGAATAAATAAGGCAGAAACACCCAGAATGGAAAACAAATTCCCAGTACGCGAAACACCTAGGACGCCTAGAATGGCAAGCAAATCCCCAGGACCTGAAACACCCGGGACGCCTAGAATGGCAAGTAGATCCCCAGCACCTGAAACACCCAGGACAACTAGAATGGCAAGCAGATCCCCAGCACCTGAAACACCCAGGACGCCTAGAATGGCAAGTAGATCCCCAGCACCTTCAACACCCAGGACGCCTAGAATGGCAAGTGGATCCCCAGCACCTTCAACACCCAGGACGCCCAGAATGGCAAGTAAATCCCCAGCACCTGAAATACCGAGGACACGCAGCAGATTGGGAAATAAATCCGCGAAGAAGGACGAAGTTCCAAGGTCACCCAGAATGGCAAATAGATCACCAAAGATTGAAACACCAAGGACCCCCAGCAGAATTAGAAATAAATCCGCAAAGGAAGAGGAAACTCCCGGGACACCCAGGCTGGTAAATAGATCCCCAAAGAAGGGAAGAATGCCCAGGTCGCCCAGTGTGATAAATAAATCCACGAAGAAAGATGAAGTTGCCAGATTGGAAAATAAGTCCGAAACTAAAGAAGAAACGTCTAATTCGGAAAAGAAGGATGAGGTGCCCATCGTTAAACTAACTCCACCTCCTTTAGAAACTGATGTGGAGCTATTTAAGAGGAAGAAATATTTCGAAAGCTGTACAATAAAGAAAATCCCTCATTTCAAGTTATCGGAATTCATAAAGATGAGCGATGCCTTCCCGATTCGATTCATTCTCCAAAATGTTAGAGCTAAAAATATTTTAAAATATTATTCAGAGATACCGGATATGAGGACTGAAGCATTAAAAGAATTACAGCAAAATGCACTTACAGCATATCCTATAATACATGAGAAATTCCTTGAGCTTGCTATGGACTTTCTAGAACACAAAAAGAATTTTGGAACCCCGATTGAAAAGGGTATTTACGCTAATCATAATTTAACTACTTTTATTACGCGACTGGTGAAAAAACGATCTGTGTCATTTACTGGTTCTTCAGATAACTACACTTTGCTCAGTGGACAAAAAGGTCGCGGAGGGTGGACTGCAATAGGCACAGATCAGCAACTAGCCCCTTTACTCCTGAAAAGTTCTATAAGCTATGATGAAATGAAACTTTCTGCTCTCTTATGTGTGTCTTCTCCCAGTTATTTTATTAACAAGGGGTCACGATCTAATGGCGGCCTTAAGACCCCAATTCACGATCATGAGGAAAAGGGAATTGTAATTGGGGTAGTAGGTTGCCGGTTTAAAAAGGTTGGCCTGATGGAATGGCAAGATATGATAATCGATCCGGGGCAAAATATAGAAGAAAAAGGTTATGGGGACATAAACTTGGAGGAATATAAGGAGCAAACAGTTTTTTCAAACCGGGCAGACTTCTTACGAATTTTTACCAAATTCTATTCAAAAAAGTTTTACCCTACTTGGAAAAATGTTAACAAATTAATGGAGGGTGGAAAACAATCGGAAATTTCGGAATATCAAAGAATCTCTAGTGGCTGCTATTTCGTCAAAGATATTTACAGAATGCGTACCCGTATGTCTGCAGAAATAATCCTCCTTGAAGCCAACCAGAGGGCCCTTCAAAAAGAGAGACAAGCGTTTGTACACATTGTAGGATTTGGATTCGGTGTTGGGAAAGAGTATCCAGGGCAAGAAAAAGAGTTCATGAATGGATTTGCAGAAGCTTTAAATAATTTGGATTTACCAAATGTCTCAGATGTGTATTTCAGCTGGTTTGGCGAAACTTCCTGCGGGGGAGTTGAGAATGGAGGCACAATAGGGAAGAATGGGTCAATAAAAGTGCATTTTGGATACAGAAGTCCTCATGATAAATTGGAATTGCCGGAAATTGTTAAAGTGGAAGAGACCGAAACAGGTGAAACAGGAAAGGATGCGGTCCCACCCCCACCTGTCGTCCCGGTCCCAAAATTAGCTGTTGTTACGTATGCTTGGGATGGAAATTCTCTTCCAGGAAATGAATTTTGGGATGGCCTCTTATGTGCATCGGGAAATCCTGCTCAAGCGTCCTCAAGTCAAGTGGCCGAATTGCATAATCCACATATCAATCCTATGATATGTGGAAGTAATGTACACATCGCTTGCCCTTCTTCAGGAAAAATTTTACACATTAAAGACTACTTTGATATCCTATTGAAGGAGAATAAAGGGAAAGTCGAGATAATGTGCATGGAAGGGCTGGGTGGAATTAAATAGTTATTGCCGCTAAAGCTATTTTACGGGAATACCCGAAAAGTTAGCTAGCCATTAGTGCACTATAGTGTAAAATCTAGTATAAATCGATATATTATCATTATCAGCCAATCGCGAATGAGTATCCTTGAAAGCAAACTATAGAAATTAATTTGTTAATAACAGTATTTTGATAGTGAAAAGAATTTCAGGCAAGGCAATATGCGTTTCTAATAATTTAATAACTCAGTAAATATCAATCGGAGTTACAAATAAATCAACTAATATTTATTGCAAATCAATTCAATGGCCGTGATTGTGAATTCTACTATTATTCTACTTACAAACTGAATACATAAGGAACAGTAATAAATCATTCATAAGGACTAAGGACTAAGCAGTTACTGTTATCATATCACTCGCATAAAAAAGTGAATATACAATAAAACTGCATAATTGCAAATAAGTGAGTAAATAAGTCAATCCTCAAGATTATTTGCAAGTAATGCCAGGATTATCTAAATGGATTGCTAAGTAAAAAAAATACAAGCACTAATTAATAATTATGTTTATAACATAACTACATTCACAATTACGTTGTACATATAAATACCGATCTAAAGGACTAAACTAAATCTAATCAACGTAAACTAATTACCTATAGTCAATAGTGTGAAAAAATTCTCAAAGATTAGTCAACGACTGATAGGCCAGCAGGTCCCCCGGATGTGTTTTTTCCGATACTTGCAATGATTTTAAGGCGATCAACTCGGGCAAGGCGGTAAGTCTCGCGGAACTCCACATCGTCAAACACAAAAGTCCAAACATTATCAATATAACGATATGTATTGAGCTTTCTTGCTTTGAACAGGAAATTGGATTTCGCCTTGTGTGCCAATGCAAAATGCATGTGGCGATCAAACTGCAACAGGATTTTATTTGCCAAAGTGCCAGGAATTGTCCCTTTTTTGATCATCTCCTCCAGCGCCTCTTCCAAAGCTACTCCCATGGTTGTTCTGCGGTAGATGTTTGTTATAACATGACCTGACATTTTCAAGGTATTTTATTCCGCAATAAAACCTTAAACAAAAATTAAAAATGTTATTAAACTTTCACCCCAATAATTTGTACATCGTCTGCACAGTATTCAGCTCAGTTGCACATTTTTTATTGGGTTGGCTTATTTGGTGCTTGGATAAGGGTGCGTTTTTTGGCAATAAACCGCGGCACCCTCATATCTCGAAATATTTATGGGGACCCCCAAACACCAAACGTTTCATCAGTCTTGACTATGACCCAGAGGTCAACCTGCATTTGGGGACGGGGGGTCGGTAGTCGGTGTCTAATACACTGTTTATATTTATTATAAACATCACCAATATCTTGAAAAATAAAGGGGTCTGTCGTCTGTCTGTGGGTCTGGGTAGATGAGAAGATCGAAGATGCTTGCTTACCTTTCAATTTCCGAACACAACAGTATCTTCAGTATCTTGATAGCTATTAATTAGGTTTAGCTAATAAGTGTTAATTCAGAGATTCTTTCTTCAGTTGATACTTGATACTATACCAAACAAGTCACAAACGAGTAAAACTTCCTACTAGTTCTTGTCCTTCGAGTCCTCCTATGATTTTGATATTTCTTTGATTCTAATATGTCATTTGAAGCTACAACACAACGCCTACTTCCAGCAACAATTACAAGACTGCTGGTGGATGAAATGCAGATAAACATAACAACTCAACCCTCAGTTTACATTATAGAACATGCGCGTGACTCTACTATCTGTATTTAAATGAACACAATTTCCGGCCGCATTATTAGCCCCGTTTCATATAGTCTAGTCTGGAGAACTCTAATATAGACACATCACATACGTGTGCTTTTAACGTTTCATAGTCCCTTGGCGCAAAAAAAATTCCGGTCGGTTTTTGTAGTAACGGTCCGGGGCGGGGTCGGTAGCGTCTCTGAACCCAAAACGTATATAAAATTCATACTAGGCTAGGTATCAATTTAAGGGAACCCTTAGGGACGGACGAGATAGGCCCAAGGGCGGACGCAGGAAAAAATTTCGGGATAGGCTCGAGCCTACTCAGCCTCTACCCCCTCCGTCCGCCTTTGAATAGGCCCAAGCAAAGGTTTAACTTGAAAGGTCGTTGTTAGCAGATCATGAAAGCCAAAATTTTTTTTGTGGGGTATGTGAAAGAGATGTTTTGATTTAATGAATTTTAGTGGCCGTAATCATTTTTTGAAAAAAGGAATTGGATAGGACAAAAAATTGGCAACAAGGAATTAGGGTTCCTTGATTCAGCCGTAAATAAGAAGCATCATCACTATCATCACCAACCAGCATAGTAAGGCTGACATGGATTTTTATTGTTGAGTACATAATTACTTACAAATAGCAATAGCAAGCACACATTCATTGTCTCATATAAATACTGCAATTCTACTACATATCATTGATATCATATCACACAATAATTCATTATATATACTATATTATGTTATAGGCTACGTTTAGTGGGTAGATTTATATTTAAAAGATTAGGAATACTTCACGTTTATTTTGACACTGTCATAATCAGGAATATTATTAGATACCTTGCTATGAATTTTCATAACAATATTATCACTAGCGTCTGTCTGATTACTTGTAATACTGTCAGGTACTTTTTCAGTTGTACTTGTGCTGTTATTAGAGCCATTATCTGGGATATCCCATTCTTTTCGGATAAAATCTGATCCTTTCTCAGCAATCATAATTGTAGGGGCGTTAGTATTTCCTACCGTTACAGCGGGCATAACTGAGGCATCAATGACCCTCAATCTTGTAGTTCCAATTACTTTCAATTTTGAATCTACAACTGCAAATGGAGAACCTTCTGGTCCCATTGCACAAGATCCAACTATGTGGTGAAGGGAAATGGTGTATTGCCTTATATAGCATTCCCAATAGTCGTCCGACCGGAAAGTTACATTTTCGCATCCGGGGAAAACGACTGTGGTAAAATGTGTTCCAACTCTCTGGAAAGCTGTTGTATTTTCTGCCAATTCGACTGCTTTCTTAACACCTTCAATCATGACACGAACATCATGGTCATTATCTAAATATTTGGGATCTATTACTGGAGGTGAATAGGGATTGGAGCTTCTAAGTGTGATTTCTCCTCTAGCATGGGGTCTTCCATTAGACACCAATTGCAAAAATGAGTTCCTCCCTTTAGCATGGGTGTAGTAAGATTCCATTACATCTCGACGAATATTAAATGCGTGAGAAATATGTTCGGCGAATTTCTCGTAGACACTTGCCCCCATGAAGACCAATTGCATATCGGGCCAATCTCCTTCCCCTGCTGCTTTTGCAACTGATGATGATACAAAACCCATTGCATTTGTCCCAGAAGATGTAAATACTCCCGTTCCTTGGGAGAAAAATTCAGTCATTTTTGCGGCCTTTAAATCCCGATCTACTAACACAGATATACTTTCATTTGTAAAGAAGGGTCCTAAGTAGGTGCAAGTGTGATCTTGCAGATTTTGACCTACTGCTGGGGAATCGTGTCGCACTGTAATCTGAAATATTTAATTAGCATATGTGGACATAAGAATATTGCTAATACGTTTTTGATAATATTGTAATAAGCAAAAATTTGGTAAGAGACTGACTCCAAGGGATTCCAAATGGGCTTTGGGTCCAACTCCAGATAACATTAAGAGTTTAGCTGAATTAATAGCTCCTGCCGAAACGATAACTTCCTTATAAGCGTAAGCATGTTTTCTTATACCGTGTCTGTCATACTCAACCCCGTAGGCTTCATTGCTATCTTCCTTGAAGAGAATCTGTAATATTTTTAAAGGAAAAACTTCGTCATGCACAGAAAACACATCTTAGTGGATAATTTCGCCCAAAGGCTGTTAGTAATATGTTCTCATTAATTAAATGTCATTGTCAAGTTGGACTTGGACTAATTTACTTTGTTGACATGCGAGAACTTCCTTATGACCAAGTTGTTCCGTTTTCTTGCAGGCATTATAAAGGCTTTGTATGTCCCACAGCGACGGCCGTTTTTCACGTTAGAGTAGACTATGTCAAATCCTAAATGTTTCATAGAGTAAAGAAAAGTTAGTTGGTTTGGTCCACATAACATCTCATTAAAAACATTTTAGGATTTCGTGTGAACTGTGAAGTGTACTGTATTGTTCAGTACACCACACCTGCAATTAGTCAAGCAATAATATTCTAACTATTCTGTTTGGCATACCTTCCGTATAATTTCCGTTAAGATCTGTCTGTTTGTATCCCAATTCCTCCCCAGCGTTGACATAAAACTGACCACTTCCAATATAGGGAGGGTGTTGTATCCTTATTTCACCTCCTCGTCCGTGAGTATCATCTGCCGACAAAAACATTGCAAATAAGTGTTACCAAAATGTGTGTCAACAAATATTTAGAAGTAAGTAAACCGGTTTTATGTTTTGTGCCATTCCACGTTATTGTCTTAAAGGTAAATGTAAATATGGGGTAGCACTTCTGCTTAACCTTCACATTGTCTACATAGATTTGCATATGTACTTTCAAGTGCACGGCAAGTCAAGACAAGACAGGAGATTAGATTAGATTAGCGAAAATGTTACCCCGTAATGCTAGAAGATAGAAAATAGAGAGGTTCATGCACTTGCATACTTACTGAAGATTACTACGGGAAACATTAATAATGCACTATTATGCATTAACAAAGAAAAAGTAACAGAATACAGGTACTAAATAGGTACCTATACAATATACACTTTGTAGCTTGTACCTAGGTGTGATATCTAAGTATTATATTACATGGCTACAGGAGTGTGTTACTTTGCATTCTGCCATCATAATCATAGCACAAATACAGATACTCTATAATACTGTATAATAAATGTACCTCATTGTTGGACTAGAAGATATCAAAGGTAAAGCAAGAGTTTTTTGCAGGCGAGTTTCCTACTTTACTTTGTCTTACAGATAGTAGATCTTGTTTTGGTTTAAATAAATCTAGATTGCCTAGGTAAGCAATTATCGTACTTACCTGCACTATATTTTCCAACGAAATCCTCACTCTTCTTAAAATATGGTAGCACATTTTCGTAGTTCCACTCTTCGTCTCCAGTAATTTTAGCCCAGTTGTCAAAATCTTTAGGATTTCCCCTGGAGTGCATCATAACTGCATATGGATGATAGAAATGTCAAATTATTTATATGAATAAACGTAGATTTAAGTAATTGTTATTGTTACACACAATTTATATTGGACGTCCCTCCTAATGCCTTTCCTTGATTCCATAATGATTCCTGGAACACAAATGATTTTTTAAAATTATGGTTACAAGCTGTTTTAATTTCGTCTTAAAAAATGTGAAAAATATTTTATTTTGAATATTATCGATAATATTGCTTACTCTATGTTTCAGAGCCAAAGAAGAATATTGTTGTGGAACAGTTTTCATCTGCCAGTCAATTTCTTGGTAATTGAGCATGAAAAAGGAGAATATCGGAATTGATTGGAGAGGATGGGGTTCACCG
The DNA here is from genome assembly GCA_034694165.1 of Tomocerus mixtus. Classification (NCBI taxonomy): domain Eukaryota; kingdom Metazoa; phylum Arthropoda; class Collembola; order Entomobryomorpha; family Tomoceridae; genus Tomocerus; species Tomocerus mixtus. Next base: position 4,112 of record JAQFYC010005790.1, on the reverse strand, counting down.
CCGTATTCCAGGAGCAGAACTCGATGTTTCTCGGAAAGTCGACTGGCCACAACAGCTCCTGCAGAACCAGCGCCCACGACAATGAAATCGAAGAAATCTCCACTTCGCTCACTGAAATACATATCCAGTTGATCTGTCAATATGTCCATGTTACTCCAAGCTAAGAGATACACCGACATGGACGCCATGATTCCATAAAGAACGTTGGGAAACCAATTATTGACAACCATTGGATTTCCATTTTGGCGGACACCTGCTCGACCTTGTGCAAGAGCTTGTAGAAGGCTAAATGTCATTTTACTAATATAGTACAGATATTATAGGAAAAGTAAAAAATGTACTAATTCCCTTACAAAAGAGAATTCTCTTTCCTTTGCAAACTTTTCCTTGCCAATTTTAATATACTAGATTTGCTAAGCTGAATTCTAATATCGTGTTAATAAATGTTTGTTAGACCCGTTCACGGTCGTTTATGTCAAACGGTTGGAGGTAAAAGACTAACTGAAGCTGGGTTAACTGAGAACAAGTCTTAGATACAATAGTTAGTAAACAAGTACCATCGAGATGAGTTTTACAGGAGAGTCAAGACCAAAACTCGTGGAAACAAATGCAAACCCTAGAGAAGTCTTAGTCTTGTCTTAAGAGCAGTTATCCTTAATAACAGGCAAAAGTACAGCCACATCTTGTTGGATCTGTTAAACATGCCTGCATCATTACTTTATTTTATGGGGTTTATCTACATACAATAGAGCACTACGTACTCGTAATGCTTCACTAATATGGCTAATGTAACGAATGAATGCATTCATAAATGTTAATAAATCTTACTAAAAAGATAATAGGTACATACTAATTAATGTACCTTTGTTAGGACGAATCATACTTGTTATAATATGAGAAACACCAACATAAATTGCATTGCACCTTGTCCTTGTCCATATGTATGATTGAGTTCAATGTGATAATAAAGTTTCGATAAACTGCTTTTGTTCTAATTGCTGCAAATGAATTCAATTCTTTTACAAATAGAGGTATGTTTATTACACTTATTTGTAATTAGTAGTGTCAATCTGCGTATCAAGCTTTAATCTTCATATCCTATAATATTAATAGGAATTGCTACTTTTAAGTAGAATAAAACTTTGTATATTGTCCTTATATCAAAATATTAGATTACTATACCTAGCACACGTCTGTGTGTTAGTCTTGAGTGCCCAATTTAATAATTCAGCATTTGAAAATTTGTACACGATTATAAGCATAACTTGTATTAATGCACAATATACAACTATTATACTGTGTAAGTGTTGTATAAATTATGTACATATTCTGCCTTAGGCCTTAATAAATCACGCCAATCCGCATTAATTAAGGAGCCAGCCTATATATAATAGCTTATTTTATTTTAATGTGCTAATGATAAATTGATAATGCAATGGACTCATATTGGTATTTATACGTAATTGTATTAGAGGTACAGAAGTTTCAATCAATACCAAATGCCAACTATTGTTAATGGTAAATACTATATAGGTATTACTATCCAAAGGGAGTGTTTTTAACAGTGCCTATGTTTATAGTGTAACTTGCTAATGACTGGAAAAGAAAATGTCTGTTAACTATGTACAGGTAAGTCATATTAAGAAAATGTATGAGTTCACCTTTACCAACTTTTTCGTAGACAAAAACTTTCATTCGCACATTTTCATTAACTATATTAATTGATTTTTGGTGCTAAATAAAACTAGCCATGCATATAAGAATAATTTTGGCAATTTTTATTAGTTTTAAGGATGAGTTAAATATAGTTACAATGCAAAACAAGATATCTTATGATCTTATCTAAATGTTTGCTCACTGTCATTCTTATCTACTTTAAGAATATCATGGAACTGATACTTAGAGTATATAGTAAGTAATTCGATATGGCAGATCCAAAGTAATGACCAAAGTTCATGCACCTAATGTCAATGCTAGTAAAAATACATTTGTATGCATTTTGTCGTCCTCTGTTAAAGTCTAGTCCTAGCCTGGGGCTTAACTATTGCTTTTGACAAAGCGAATAGTATATCGAACAGCTTTAATTTGACAGTCAGTATGGCAGACATTATTCTTGTATCTTATAATGTAGGTTCGATGGAGACAATAATAAGCAATATACTGCTTACAGGAGAAGGGCAAGGCCAACAAAATATATGTCTCCTTTGTTGTTCAGTATTGGCATTGTACATGCATGCTAAGTAAGTCTAATATATATGTTAGGTGATGGAGTGTGAAGGTACATTGTATATGTACATCGTCTGCTATGTGCATTGTTATTTACATATGTATCAACAGTCCGTCTATTTTTTTGGTGTCTTAAAATCTATCTTTGTTATGGGTATTATTGAATAATATTATTGTTATTCTGAGAAACAATATTGCTCAAAAGAATTACAGGTTACACATATTAGTAGGTAGAAAGTGTTTCTGTTTATGTACATGTTTTGCCTACTATTTCGCTTATTAGTGGTACTTTTTCAGTTGCAAGTGACTATTACGAGAAGGGTTAAAGTCCTATTTTAAGGTCATACGTTTTGCCAAGTAGTATAATTGGAATACTAGGTGCAAATAGTCAATGTCATTATTTGTGGATCTTATGGAATATAATTACTGCATACGTTAGTATTTTTGTGGACATCATTATTGCAACAAGGAGAATAAATATACATACAGAGCAAGCATATGAGTCTGATGTATGTTGGGTTCAAAATGTATGGGACTTCGTACTTCAAACTTCAAAGGACTGCAAAAGACAAAAGTTAGGATACAGACGATCCTCCACAAATTATTTTAGGAACATAGCTGACCCAGCACATTCATGTACTATTGAAGCATACGCACACGATGAAAAGTTGAGTCTTTTTGGATATCTAAATCTAAACTACTCTGCGTGTACCTTTAGTGAACGTACAGTACTGTATATCCACACGCTATGTTATATAAATCGATATAGTAATATATTTCGTGGAATAACAGACAAGAAATCGTTTGCAATAACAGAACCATAAGAAACGTTTAAAACACAATGATCCACTAATTAGTGCCTAGTACTAACTAATTGCCGAATAATTCTAGGACGGAACATCCCTTGTAATGGAAAAGACCGTTATTGACAGAAGAGACCGGAGGACAAAACGATCCGTATCTGCCATATAGTACTTAGTTTTATTTTTGCCAATATGGATAGTGTTATTATCGAAAAAACGGGTTTTCCAACCTGGTGATTACCTAAATATGACTAAAAAATATATATTATTCATGTGTCTATGTGGATAGCCTAATCTCTCAATCTCTGATGTAAAAATAGCATTGTAGCACGTGTCTTTCCGTTCCTGGTCTATTTGGTCAACGGGTTTTTACGTCCCACGAGATGTTTCGTCCCACTATCTTACTAAGGTAGTATTGTTCTACATATCCGACGAGTATTGTCTGGAAGTCACAAATTTCGGTACATGGTTACTGTAACTAAGGCATGGGTTGATACTCTATAACCCAGAGCCTACGAGCTCATTGCCCCAAATATTTATTTGTTTTGAGATTGTAACCTTGGAAATTGAGAATTTTGCCAAAGTGTATAGATACCCTTGGCAAAGTCCGCATAATTTAGTTTGCAAGTTTCATAAGCTATGCAAACAATTTTCTCATGATTTTCAAATTGTAAGAAGAAACCAATTTACGTTGTCTTTCAACTTACCTACTGTCAATTCTTTGTTTTATTTACCATCTACCTGGCACTCCTTACATCATTTGTGTACTAGGAAAACTTGAAAAATTAGATACATGGTAGGAAGGACAAATAGGGCAACTGAGGAGGAGACGTGGGAGAAAGGGACCCAAGGCCGCGGATGGTGACGAGAATATAGGAGGAAGGGAGGCAAGGCCGCTGATAGTGACGAGAGTATATGAGGAAGGAGCCCAGGCCGGGGATCGGATGGTGACGAGAATATAGGGGAAGGGAGCCAAGGCCGGGGATGTTGACGAGAATATAGGGGGAAGGGAGCCAAGGCGGGGAATAGTGATGAGAGTGTTGGAGGAAGGGACCCGAAGTGGGGAATAGTGATTAGAGTGTT
>JAQFYC010005789.1:0-13562 GCA_034694165.1 Tomocerus mixtus | reverse complement strand
ATCTTACAACACAACGAAAGTTCGAAAGTTTTCTCTTACAAGAAACAACTGCGTAGTAGAAGGGGAAAGTTATCCTCATTCCTATTTCACATCTACAAACTTTTATGTTGTTTAAATCTAGTCAATTACTTTATTCTAAGAAATACTTAGGATTGTATTAGATTTGGAATTTTGGCACTCGAATTTACCTTAACAACTTGTGTAACTAGTGTGAAATCTCGACATTCAGAATAATGGTAATTAAGGTAATAGGAAACTAATGTGCGTACCGTATGTGTATATGTCGTAGGTGAAATGTGCCATAGGAAAACAAGATTTTTTAAAATCATTTCAAGGTACATTATAGGCATTTTTTAGACATTTTATCATTCACTGCAACAAAGGGATCTAAATTAAAATGTAATTAACAAATAATATCACCAATGCGAATTATAATGCATTGCGTTAAGCAAAAATGTACACAAAAATTAGAAATTCGCGTACAAGGTACATGGGTTTGTAGTCCACTGTGTACTACAACCTATTTACTATGCTAAAGAACCGAATGGGAATCCAATAATGAATTTTTCCATCCATGGATATACCTACGAGAAAGTGGAAACAAAAGACAAAAAATAGTAATTGTGTAGATGCCTAAGTGCTTTCGTGTATGTGTGTCGTCCTTTATCTCTTAAACTGATTGTATCTACATGAACGAGAGTGAATGAGTGGAACGTACGACATAGTATGCAGTCAGTCTGTCTAATCTAATGTAATAATGTAACTCACCATAGTCCTTAGAAGTAAATAAATGGTTCTAGCATTAACGTCCACCGACTCATCAAATGTAATGTAACTGTTATGTTATTCCTGCCTTCAGTCAAGTCCTTTCTCCTTCTACTTAAACAACATAAGTAAGTAAATGTAAAACCTAACATCATTAGGTACGTAACGTTAATACTTATTACTGTATAACTTCAAACAAGATATTTCTTGCTAGATTGCTATTCCTCTTATCCTCTAGTGTAAACGTAATGTAGAATGTAATATAAGTAGGTATAAGTACTATCTTTTTGTGTCCTCGAGGCACAGTGACACATTTGATATCAAAATTCCTAAATAGATAGCTTCAGACTTTTCCAGTTTAGTTAGTCAAGCTTGAACTGAACTGAATTTAACTATACAATGTACTAGTAAGCACTAGTACTATATAATACTACGTAAGTGTTTGTATGGAAACTTTGTCATTTATTGTGTAGAATCGGTGAAAGTTTGAACATCAAGACTCTTTCTATTCTATGTATGTATCTTCTCACAAGGGAAAGTTAAAACATTGTCCTTTAGTACTAATATATTGAAGTGTATAAGAGGAGAAATGCAATATAAGAGAAAGCAGAAGGTTTGCATGGCCCAGTTGTAAAACTCACGTCAGTGAGCAAATGCAGAGGCTACGGACGAAGACAAAAGAAATAACCAAATCGATTTGATTCGATTAAATTGCTCTGTCACTACATTCTTTTCACATTACGTTACGCTGTTCTTATTTTTCAATGTGTTCTAGTTTTTCACTTTTGTTTCAAGATATGTTCACTTGTACTTACGTACGTACGTACTTAGAATCCCAGCCAGTTTCTCACTTTTTTATGCATATATTCATCCTCCTTCCAAAACTTTTCTCTATATCCAACCTCTTGCGAATCTTGCACTTAAGAAATCAAAATTTGCTCCATTTTCCATGAAAAATTGTTCTCTTAATATTTATGGACGTGTTATATGCACTATGCACGTGAAATCTACACACTTAGTACAGCATACGCCTGTCTCTTCAGTTTAACGGTTACCTAAATATAGAAAAAATTCAAAGTGGATGTCAAAGCACCTATATTATTGCCCTTTTGCACAGTAAGTAGAGAATACAATCAAATACTTGTGACTTAGCATTCACAAAACAGACAGACAATGCATATCTGTAATTTCACATACATTCTCCTTATATTACAATAAGTAAAAGTATGTACACCATTTTTACTGTCATGTTCAATGTTCCTGACACTGGCTGGTTCCGACTTAATATTTGGAATTGAAGATGAGTAAGTTTACAATATACATAGCTGAACTAAATCCGGTAACCAATTTTCTTTTTTATCGATGAACATTTAGTGAATGAAAGGACTGCAAGCGTATTGTATATATAGAGATGCATGGGCAGAATCCCTAAGAATCCGTAAGTAATTATCTTGTAAGTTTTCATTTTCAGCCATTTTGGACATTTAATAAAATTCGGCTAAATTAATTGAACTGGCTTAAGGCAAATAATTATTTGATAACTATCCGAGTCCAGAGAACATTGCTTTCAGATCATCTTCGGTTATGTACCATTTTCATTTCTTGAATTTAATTTAGACCCTGATCCTTCAGTGCTTGCTACTAACTTTTCGATTTTAGAATTTGACGGTTTTTAGGCCAATATTCTTAGTTTATTTTTGTAAAACTTTTAAAACCCTTAAATGCAGCGGAAGATCACCATTACCCTATATGCTAAAAGTAGTATTCAGCAGTTTATGCGAACCTTCCTGTATAAAATGCATATTTTTAGTGTAGTCGTGTTGTGCCATAATATTTATTATATAGGTTGTACATCGTCTGCTTTGAATCTGCATATTTACTTTTGTCATCAAAAATGTCCCACTCCTTTCTAGTCCTCGCTTTTCTTCAGCTGTATTCTCATTTACACATTCAAGGACTTTAGATGAGTTCCATTTACAAAAGGAGTGTTGAGGACAGCCTTCTGTTTCCCGTTTATTCACTTCTCATCTGAGGAAAACATCAGTATGTAATATGTGTTGTGGGTCGTATGAATTGTTTAGCTCGCAGCACCAGGTTCAATTCTGTGAAATTCTATTCACAATTCAGGATCTTACGTAGACGGACACTTAAGAAAGTGCGCCTAGTGTACAAGACCTGAGGTACTATATGTACTCCTTATATATCCGGGCTAGGAGACTACATTAGACAATCCTAGACCGCACCGAACTACATATACAGGAGTTCTGCTTTATTTTCCTAATATGTATTACAACGCAAACAGCGATAAATATTAGATGAGAATGTAAAAATACGGTTACACAGTAGATATGCCTGTATAAGTATAGAATTTGAATGTCGGAGCATGCTTCCCATTATATTTGCTCTATTTCCATATTTTGTAGACTGTAGACTACTACAAATATACCGAGGAGACATAGACCAGACAGACGGAGACATATCTACAGGTATATAAGCTTCGTAAGCACATGCAACGCTGACGTTGACTTATAAAACAAAGAGCAAGAGTAAGTAAGTGATACGCATGCCGTGCCATGTCATGGACGCAATGTTAAGGAAGGTTACTGAGAAAATAATTTTGAGATAGTGGGTATATGAAGTTGAAGAAAGGTACATACATAGTACATAGTGCACACTACAGATATAAGGTGTAAGTGAAAGCACGGATCTTTCTCCAATGAATTTATGTAGATCCACACAAAGACAAGGCAATGCAATGGTATCACATAAATGTAACATACTACACGAGTATGGCAAGGAAGATGAATGGATACCGAGCATGAAATTGCCTTCGTTTCACGCAAAGCTCTTGAAGAATGCGAACCCAGAAAAAATAGGTAACACTATACTACATATAGTATGCATAGATACTTTTAGCATAGGAAGCATAGTGAATTTTGTGAGTTGAAAGGGATTCCCGTTCTCTACTCAACCAACATGAGAAAGTAACTTAAGTTTAACAAGTAAAGTATGTATGTACGTAAATATGCAGCAAAATTCTCATACAGTGTTATATAAGCCTAGTATGTTACATTGGCTTATCCGGAATTTTTTTATAGAATTTATACTCTTCTCAAGAAGGAATTCATCAGAATTAGCGATATTATTATACTCGCACTCCTGCTGAAGATATACGAAATCCATTCTAACAATAACTAAATCCTCGTCAAAATTAATTTGATATTCAAAGACTCACTGCAACAACTCAGACTTAGTCATTCAGTTTGGACATGTAAGATCAACCAGAGCACACCGCGCCAGCCTATCCAGAGCAGATCAGGACCACACCGGGGAAAGGCAATCATCGCTCACCTTGAGTCTTTACAATATTTCAGATGTGCATCAGATACTAACGTAACGTAACGCATACATTCATGCCAGCTCAGCTTCAGCGGAGCAGTTGCATCCTTTCATATCTGTAAGCATTAAGAAAAGTTGGTGTTGGTAGTTGGTATGCTTTGGCTATAGAATGGCAATCGTCTTTCCGTTGGTTAACTTGACATCGCTCGGCATGCGGAATACAAAGGTGCTTCCTTCTTGGATGAATATGATAATTTCTAGAGTGGATTTAGCTACCAGCTATACAGGCACAGACAGTTCTATGAATGCGTTTCATCTCAGACGGGAATTTGATAAAAAGTAGATTTGCCTACATAGATGTATATGTATACGCTACTTTTAGTATGTTCCTCGCGTCTCAAGAATTGTTCCCTTCCCCTCGGCATTTGGTGCTCATTTATCCGTAAAGAACCTTTTGTTTGGAATCCCTTTCTGCCGAACTACACTACGATTTTGATCCCAACAACCAGATTTACAGTTTTACTAAATGTTAGACCTTAACACATAGACACTTTCGGATAAAAGCCACTACACTTATCCTATTACTATTTACCTCACCGCAGATACTTATACTTATACTTATACTCACTATACCCCATTACCCCAATACAGATAGTTTATTCTTCTAATCGTAAGTGGGCCGGCTTATGCTATTGTAGTATGTATTTTCTTTCAGAAAAACACCATTGATTCCCCACTGCAACAATATTAGGATTTTCCTTCTTGTTTACGTCATCGGCAAGAAATGGGTCAATGAAATAAAAATAGTAGCTCCAGTCGAAGTCTCCAGTTCCTCTGTATTAGTCTTCTAATACAATTACTCAGACTTAAGAGATGGGTGAGTAATAGCATAATATCATGGAAACTATTATTGCTTTGCTTGAAAAAATACTCAAACACACTTTTAAGATAACAAAGCAAAAAAGATAACAACATAAAACATACGCCTGGCATAAAGTTGCCAATTTTGCAATTCACAAAAAACAGAATAAGTTCTGGAATGATGACGTAGTCACTTGTGTACCATATTATAGGGAATGGTCCTGATTGTACGCATCCAAAAATAAAGCAAAAAAATCAAAGTGGAATCTGGGTTTATTGGCAATAAAAGTGTCACATAACTAATGGAATTAATTTGATACTTGTTACTTGTAATTAAATGAGGATAAAATACTCTTGATAGGATTATGTAACTTTTATATTCCGTGCGTTTACTAATTGCATTATGTTTTATACGTGCATTAGATTCTCTGCTCATTCGCATGCTAAGTTTGCTACTTATAAACGGTAAACTAACAATCGTTTGTAAAACTAAATAAAGCATCCAACATGTTTCTTAAGTAGTGAATGAAGCACCTAAGGACCTATATTCAGTATTACATTGTTTTATATCTACGTTAAAGAAGTTAAAGTTGTCCTATTCTGGATTCTGGGCTATTATTCGACTTAAGTATGTTGTCTTGATGTAAAAAGTTATAAATTCCTGTTTCGTCTTCCCCAGTTCAGTTTGGTTCAGTTCAGTGTGCGATATAATAAATAGTTGCCCGCTTACAATTGTTACAATGTACAAGATATATATAATACAGACATAAGTACCTTACATTGTTACATTGTCTCTGAGCTGGAATGGAACGTTAAAGAAAGTAGAGCCAATGAGGGAAATAAAGGAAAAGAAGGGCTGGAGCCATTGAGGAAATTTATTACGGCGGCCCTAGACAACTAGGACAAATGCCGGCTCGGAACACGGAGTGACCTTGTCAAGTCAAGTCAAGTCAGATCCTTAGTTTCCTACAGCAACAAATAATTACACGGCACCCTTTACATGTTTCCTTCAGTACCTACACATCGTTACTATATAATCTATGTATTAATGCATGTCTCGCTTTATATTGTTTTATAAATAAATACATGCATAAATGTTTTTGTCCAATTCCTAATACACTGGATAGGATAATTATTGCTTCAATGTGTTATCTGGTTCGAGTGCAACAACAATCTTATAATGTTGCTATTCTCATAAATATTTGTTTCTTAATCAACTCAAATGTTCTAGGCTAAAGTGAATTCTATTTCACAAAAACATATATATCGACTGTTTACGCTCCTTGCCTGAAAGTGGCATGCTGCTCTTTAGTTCTTTAGCTACGAGCTAAACTTTTTAAACATACTTAGATGGATTTAATTGGTTTGGTAGAAGATTTATTAGTGCAATTTTGCATTTTTTGCATTTTTTCTTCGTAAGAAGGTTGAAACAGGCCGTTAAATACAGATTACCTTTATTTACTAACAATCCTTCAATGTTTCATTTATCACACAATACTTGAAACTACAAACCTACAACCTATGAAAATATAATTTCAATTTTACATATATATTTTAACAAATAGGCACCGAGGTTTGTTGTGAATTCATTTTATCTTTCTGAATTTAAGAATTACGGTTTAATATCATCTGTATGTATCTATATATGTAGCTATAGACTTGCCTGTAAGTCTTTATGTGTTTAGTGGGAATTTAATCTTCCCGACATGTGTATTTATATAGATTAGATATAGAAACGTTATTATTCACTTAACAATGAAATGGGCTGAATTATAAAGATATACTAAGGAGAGTCTTTTGATCTGTCATGGGATTTGACTTAGAAAGGGGACTCTGACAATTCAGATTCTGCGTATGAAGATTTCAGATAAAATTAAAGCATTTGCCTGCTAAGAAAGTTTTGCTAGCAGACTTGTCTTATCTTTCCTTTGCTCTGCCTACTTTTACCTTTCTATGAATAATTTATGACGACAGCAAGCTTGTTTAGCATAGACGGATGCCTTTCAGCATTTGTGATAGACGTGTGGGGAAGATATAGTAGCAAATATTTAAATTAGAGCGAGAAAGTAAATCCAACTTTGCAATGGCGTTAGGAGGCCAGAGAGTCCGTGATAAACTTAAGAATCAGTTAAGTAAATGTTAAATAACGTGCTGGGATGTATGTACTTATGGAGAGTTAAAGATGGATGTGCCGATTCCAGGTAAGTCTACCTACCTACTACCTATGCGTCTAACACCTAAACCTACTCCCTATTTGCAGTTGGTTGGATACATAAGTACCTTATATATACCGTATATATACCGTATGTAAGTATTTCTTCTTAACCGAATGTTTCTACCTTTTAGAGATATCAAAGGTTCCTGTTCCTATTATCAAGTCTTTATTAAATAGTGCATTACTTGGAAGACCTTGGTTAAGAGGTATAATATCTGTATATTACTCCAGGCTGTCCCTTAGCCATTTAGTCGCCCTTACAGAATAAAAAATCTGGGATACACCATTTATGTAGGTATTAAAAGCTAATAATTTTACGATTTTTCAACTTTCTCATTTATATCTAATATGTATTGTTGCTGACCATTAAGAAGATTTCCATCTCTTCCAAGCTAATATTTTTCTCAATTACATACACAGGAACAACAATTCTGATAACACAAAGACAGAATCAAAGTAAGCTTTTGTAATTAGTAATTATGTTGTATAACCACAAATTGAATGCCTGCTGTTTACTGCATCGAGCATATGACACTAACACTGATGCTATGCATTGAATCGAGTATCCACTGATTTAATAGTAGCAATTTAAAGCTTATAAATATCGATTTCGATTGTGACGTCTCTTCAATGTTTCAATTCAGAAGAATTTTAGTGCCCTTTAAATGTCTAACATAGAAAGTTGATTGCCATTGGGCAGCTGCTATATCTATAGCTATCCCATGGTCATGGCAAAATCTAGACAGCACACCCGCAGTAACAGGTGCGCCCGTGCTTTTTGTCGCATTGTTTGTGTTATGAGCTAGAGATGAGTTGTGCCTAAAGAAACTAACGTTTTTATGATGCTTGTAATGTATAAGTGGCCATAATATTACGTGTCCAAAGAGAGAATCTTTAGAGGTGGGAACGTGTATTACATATTTGTTATTTGATAAACATTACGTTGGAGAATATTATTTATTTATTACTTTCTTCGACAGACCTACAATCTGAGTTTATGAGAGAGGAACTCTCGAACGGTTACGTAGAAGGGAACTTACTAGCTGCGTTCACTCAGGTTCGAACATCCGTTAGGATGGAGGTTATATACTAGATTACATACTAAGTCTTTTTACATACAGGTGTAATGAATCGATAGGAATTTAATATAATTTAAGAATAATTATTATTTCTTTAATAACATTTTTTATAATATGAAACACCCACACAGCATCATACACAAATGACAACCCATCCAAACATCGTTACAACTATTGTAGCTTAATCTCAGCTCTCAGGCGAGGGGTTTTGTGTCCAAGCAAATAATACAAACAATTTTTTACTGAACATATCTGCATTATATTGTAGTCAGTGTATTATTTAAATATTTGTAATATATTTAAAAAAATGTTACGAAGTACTTCCTGAATTCATAACTGCATAATGCATTCAGAAGTTTATTTACATTTGAAATAGCAGTAATATTGTATTCTAGTCATAATTAAAATATATTGATCTATATATAAGTATGTATGTTGTAGGTGAAGTAGAAATCCTCGGGCAATATCGATACTGCCTAAACAAACTAGATGTCAAAATTTTCAAATGCTACAAAAACTACTTCTCGATATCTTCTGCACCAATCTTTTCTGTAATAATTGCTAAAAAGTCCCTTTTATGACGAAATCAATAATATTTTCTAAATACAATAGGAAATTGGGCAGTGAAAAGTATTTTTTCTGTAAATCAAAAATGAGCAGAACATTGTTTTGTTAGCTTCAGTGTTAAATTTTTCCACCAAAACTTGCATTTGAAAATATTGATATCTAAATTGCCTAGGCAGTATCGATATTACCGGGATATGTACTATCTACTTTACCTACAACATAATTGTACATATCACCTCGCATATTGTTCTCCAGAACTTTTAATCAAAGCAATGCAGTGCAACTCAATATTATTGACTCTGCTGTGCACACAGTAGTATGTGGACTAACTCTGCATTTCCACAATATTAGTGTGTGCCATAAACGTCCACCTACCTACTACGTGTGTGTTTAAATGTACTAACGGTAACAAACAATAAATTCTGCTCAATCTGTACAATCTGGACAAACAGACGTGCAGAGTGCACGAGCTACTAACAATAAGTAAGAATAAACCGAAGCTTAGCTAACTAAACGCTTTTAGCCTTGCCACAGACATTGGAATTATTATCTTTCTGTGTCCCTGATTAAGTTGATTGCCCTTGCAGCTACAAGCGAACTTTCTGTGTTAGTTTACTGTATCACTGGGTTTTATTTCTTGTTAGTTCCCTTATCCACTTTCATAAAAAGCATATGAGTGGAAATCCACCGACAACCTTTCCCTATGAATTATAATTTTGTATACCTGATTTGATTGTAAGTGAACTGTTCCACTCTGCAAACAGACCCACATTTTATTTGCTTTGATACAAGCATTCTGGTACTATGTACATACTATACTGGTATTGCATTGGTATTACACCAATATTATATTTATATATATATAAGTATATTCAGCTCTACAAAATACCATTTCTATACTATTATACATTTGCATAGGAATAAATCCCAAACCAATACTGCCTTAGGTTATTATGATTTTGATTATTGTTCCTACAGTTCCTAGCTACTAGCTACCTACCAATTTTCACAGTATTTGTGTATAATACACAATAAATGTGTGGTAATGTTTTCTATTCATCGTAAATTACATACCAAACGTTGGTAGCTAGGAAAATAGTGCAAGTAGTAAGTAGTAGTAAAATAACTACATTCTTGGGGGCAGGTAGCAGTAGCTTGTGTATTATATATAATATTATACATGTATTGTATACTAAATTTAATAATACTAATTGTAATAAAACGAACACAGTTGGAACTGTGTGAAAAGAGCGTGGAGCACATATACTATTTATTACGAACAGGAACCTTCATCAACACCATAAAAGCTATTGGGATTAATTTCTAATCCTGGAGTAGCACAGAAGATCCATAGTAGGCTGAAATGTAGATTTAGAATGCTAATGAAGAGAAAAGCAGTATATATGGATTGAATTAGGACTTAATTCTACACATCCCAGTAGAATCGGTATCTTTTGCATGCATATTCATGAAAAATACATAATATTCATAAAAGGATCCACAATTTGAATCAATTGTATTCTAATGTAATTTAATGAATACATGACGTAAGATAGGATTTACTGTTACACCACACCTCACCTTAATGTTACTATAAAATTTTATACGTATCCGTATCCGTATACATACAGATAGTACATGTATGATGATATTACTTATTTAGATAGGTATTTTATGTATGTATCCAGTGTATGGAATCGTAAACTATTATACTAGGTATCTCCTTTAGTACCGAAACGACGAACTAAACACTATTAGATCCAATTTCACTTGCAATATTGTTTATATGAACGTAAAATACTAGTGCTAGTGTTAATCTAATTATTATAGCTTGGCTTGGCAGGGAAACCAGAAGTTGTAGTCTGTAGTTCTCCATATGTGATGTAATACGTATACGGTATGATACTGCAAATTTGATTAGGCTAAATGTACCACGCTGTTCCGGTATGCGTCTACCTTTCTATTTTCCATATAAATAAGTTGCACACTAAACAACCTAGAAAATATTATACCTTCACACTTTACACATACTTACCTACATATATATTGTTGTGAAATATAATATACTGCACTACATAGTATGTTATGTAATAGCGTATCATTTATAAATATTAAGTAAGATACCTAGTGTATCATATATGAATGTAATATTTAATATCACACCTACTACTATTACAGATACATCAAGTGAACATAAACGTTTATACGAAATATAGTAATAAATATACTGCCCATATAAGTAGTGTAAGTTTCTTTTAAGCAAAATTTTATCTCTTCCACTCCACTTTCCACACCCTACATGACTTCACAGATTTGCAAATTGAGAGCATCAGGTCAACGGCAGATGTGCAATAGTTGATTCAATTACTTCGGTCAAATCATCTGCTCATTTCGTTAAAGTTGCACAATTTGGAAACACTAATAAATTGGCAGCGTAAGGGTAACCTAAATTAAAGAGCGTTTCTACAAATAGTATGAACTCGTCTTGCATTATATTAGAAGATGCTTACTCCTCCTGATTTCATTGCTAATATCATTTGAGTAATTCCAGGAAATTCCTTGGGAAAACTTTGTGGATGGAACATACAGATAGACCATCTGATGAAAGGCTCATTTATGATATTCATAAACGATAGAGAAATTAGTGTAAACTTCACCGGGTGATATTTATTTCCCATTGACAGACAGAATTTAACATACCAAGAGGTATACTACATATAGGCGGTTTTATATGATATGCAAATTAGGCCGTCAACTTTCTAAGGGTTTTCTTGTTATGATAGTGAATATTAGACTGAGAGTATGTACATATATTGTATGTTAGAGTCCTATCAATAATAAATTGTAAGCTGGTTGATGTGAGAAAGTTTACGAGTCAACAAGAGTTTGGCGCGGTGAAAGTAATAATATAAGGTAAGAGTAAATCAATGCTTTGAGAACATCGTGAGAATTTTATGTGGGCCTTAGATGCATTCCAAGTTTAGAGGAGCATAGGATTCCCTATCCAGAGTTCTATCTTTAGAACTGACCTACTTTAAAGGTAGGACAATTTCAGATGGAACTTGGAACAGCTTCCGTCCGTACATTCACCCATTCAATTTTACGCTTACATTACATTACTATCCTCCAGGCCTTCCCTCTGCCTAGAAAAGAATTAATTTGACCTGAATCCAGCGGATCAAAGTTCATCGCTATGTGTGCAACGTAATGTTCCCCTCTTCTCTACGTAGCTGGACTGGCACTGGACTGATACGAAACGATAGGCGAAATTGCATAGCTTCCTACCGAGCCAGTGCCAAGTAAACCTACTTACGTATACCTCAACTTTGAATTCAACTTTGTGGACGCCGCTGAGTGAGAAGAATCTGACATGAGGGAAGGAATGAAGGAATCAACCCAGAAGAGGCGACTCTATAAATTTTAATAAGTAAAGGACCAACTTCAACCGAATCTTCTAATCATTTATTTAACCCCCCACAGAAGTAACTGGCGAAGTGGGAAGTAAACCAATTTTTATTCTTACCACAATGATACCAAAACAACCACCAGCCAACAACTCATACTGAGAGCTCAAACTAATAACAAAACATGCCGGGTATACTGGCTCCGTCCTTTATGCATATGCCTATACATAATAATCAGTTCATAGTACACTATTCATATATCTGTAACTAGGAATATATGTAGTACGTAATTTGTGTACTTATTTTATCAAGGGATTATTAATTTTATGGTAAATACACTTACTATCTAGCACACAGTGACCTAGTGACTAGGATTATGTGGTCACTGATAATGCTACTGTGAATAAACATAACATTGAAGAATTAGACTCTTTCTTATACTAAATATGTATATGATACATAGATAGATGGCTACTATACTAGGGTAGTCTTTGTAGCATATCAAAAACCATTATATATTCTCTGAAAGAGGCATTGGAGAAAATTGCGCAGAAAATTTAAAGTTTATAAGTCGAAGACGAAAATGGCAACTAATTTACTTCTTCTCTAATCCTCAGCTTTAACTTTAGAAACCTTGAAGAGCATTTCCTGAAAGGAAAGGCAATAACAGAATTATGCCAGGTTTACATCAAATTGACAACGAGCAAGATTCAGAAAATACATTTAATTCCAGTACTGCCGCTGATTTCTCTATTATTCTCATAAGTAGCTAAGTTGAAATACGCCAACGAATTTAATACATACAAACTACAAACGGTACATAATTTTTTACATAACATTAATTACAATATTATACGCAGTACTACACAGTAGTATAGCTTTCGAGCATGCGGATCAGAAACTACTAGGTGCACTTAAACTGCAATTCGATACAATCAAATACTAATATTGTCAAAGATAACGTCGCTCTAGGTGTTCTTTGTGGCACTCTGAACTTCAGTGTACTGAAACTTTCATAACCCATGCATTAGTACATGTCACCAACATGACCTTTACTATCATACTTACATACTTTTAGTAAAACTATTTTGTAGAACTGGTTTACGGTTAATTTCAAAGGATTAAGCCCCCAAGGTTCTCCTGGATGTCTTATTTAAAGGTGGTTTGGCCTTAAAACAGCCATACTCCATATCTTCTTACACAAGCAGCTCTTTATGCGATTAAAAGTTAATAAATGCTTCGTTATAAATGCCACAACAAAGAATGTTTGGTGCTGTTACTGACGTACTATACTAGATTAATTTTAGAGAGGTAATTAAATGGAAGAAATTA
>JAQFYC010005788.1:0-13568 GCA_034694165.1 Tomocerus mixtus | reverse complement strand
TGGATCCTTGGAAATCTTCCTTCTCTTTAACTAAAACTTAGAACCTTCTTGGAAACTCTTGGAAATGAGGAAAACTCTTGGATTGTACGTAGACAGTAGACAGTAGACATTTCCATGGAAGTTTAAACTAAATTACCTAGTATACTTACCGTACATAAAACTTTAGTACAGTACACAATATAGACTACAGGCTATACAGGCCAACATATTTAAGTAGGTAGACGCATTTAAGTTTAAGTTTAAGTTTTTGGTTTACTTTGGGCATGCAATAGAGTTATTTGTCTGTTATCTTCTTCCTTCTTGAGTGGATTGGATTGGATTGGATTGTGTATTTGCTTAAGAGGGTGCATAAATAGATAGGGGCAACTACTAAAGTAAGTAAGTAAAGTGAAATGAAGTCAAGTCGAGTCAAGAAAGAGCGTAGAACGTGCAAACCACGTCACTCATTCACTTCACGGGAAAGATACCTTAGATACCTCTACTGAAAGTGAATTCATCATTATTTTATTCTGATTACCTTAAGGAGGTTAAGTTGTCTAATGTCTTATTAATATGCAATGGAGAAGAACTCAAACCCTACGCCTACTCTATTCCCAAAATATATTTATATATACTGTGCCTACGCAATTCCTGGTATAATACAGTGATACATATACAGTTTATACAGTACAAGATGGAATAATGTTATATATGTAAGTGAGAATGTTACCTTACATATATATATATATGCATATATACATAAATATATGCGATAAGCAATCAAAAGCCTACCACACATTCTGCGGGTTCACAGTTCTGCTTCATAATTCTATCTTATTACTAGAAGCCAGACTAGGAAAGTATTTATGTGTCTCGCATGGATGTTAATATCTATTTCTCCAGGAATGTATGTCAGAGGGAGAAAAATATGTCTGGCTCGACAGGACCATTATAACCTTTAGTACTATTACATATTTGACTTTTTGTCCTACCGTATTAGTTTTCTATGTATAAGATTTGGGTAACTAAAGTTATCAGGTCTTTAATGAATAGGATCAACAAAATCATTTGCGAAATTCGCTTTCGCTTCCTACGCTATTTTACATATTTACTATTGCCAATTTATTTACTGTTTTTCTAAATACTAATTAATTTGTGCAAAACGGTTTGATTTGATCCACTTTTTAGTCGTCAAGAGGAGAACATTCTTATTGATATTCTTCAAGAATCTTTAGAAATTACGCTTCATAGCTTTAACAATTTACTATAAAATATTTTATGCAGTCATATGATAAGTTACTTTAATATCCTTCTTATTTTTTATTTGCAAATTACAGCTATTCGGTCACAGCACTATACTACATGCAAAAATTGTATGTGTAAACAAGTTATATCAGTAATTTCGTTTGCCAAATAGGTCTTCTGCCCTTTGGCATGAACATAGTGCAAAATGAATGCGTATGTAAGTTTACCTACTGGTACCCGTATCTGCAAGCACTACGTATCTATCTCTACTTTCACTCATTGTCAGTGGATAATATCACTACTTGTTTCAATTCCTAGTTTCCGTATCTTTCTCATCTACGTGAGTGAAGTGAGCTAAAGTCAGGTCAGAGTGAGGGTTTACTATTTTAGATACCTACTTTAGACGAGACGCATTAGATAGTCAAGTCTGAGTCTAAAGTGAAGTTCTCTTTGAAAATTGAGTTGTGGTGAGCTGAGTGAGAGTGAGAGAATTAACTTTAATTTTTCATGACGAAAGAAAGGAAAGTTCAGTTAGCTACTCAACCCGAACTCAAAATGTTTTATAAATAAATTCACATTCACTGAATTTACTTTTACTCCTTGGCCTGGCCTCTGTATCTGAATTTGAATCGAATTGCTTTTCTTTCTCTTATGCTACAATTTAACAATTTACAATGTATGTGCGTACATGTACCTACAAGTATCTGAAATGAAGCTTATATATAATATAATGAACTAACTTAATATCTTTAGCTATTTATATATGTATACCTGCAATACCTATATAACAATGAGTACCTTCCCTACGAAATTAAAAGTACATACCTACAAGTCTGTATTTAGAATTTAAAGTCTCCAGAAAGAAAATTTGAAATACTAAATTATTTAAACCTAATTATTGTATCTTCTTCCTTTCTCTTATAATACTACGTAACGTACATAATGTAGACTTTAGCAACAGCAACACGACACGATTATTTCTGCTTCAACGTTTTAACATCTCTGTGAAATATTTATTGGAGCACTTCACATTTTGCATAGGAAGATTCATTTGTTCATAGTGTTATGCAATTTGCCTTTTTTGTGTAGCATGTTCCTTTAATTAGATTAAATAAGTAATGCACTAGTCTAAAAATAAAGTTTAATGTATCCAATAGAAAGTAGAAGGTCAGAAGTCTGTAGTCAGGTCAAAATAAGCGTGGCTAAAAGTTAAGCTACTTACATTTACGCATTTCATTTGAGAGCCTTAATATTCTAGGAGCCATCGGCGGCTGCTGTTATCTTATTAACAGTCCAAACACATGGCAAATGGCAGAAAAGCCATAGAAATTGAATCCCGCATACAGATTTCTCATTTGAGAGTTAAGTAAACGATATTCTAAGCTTTCCTAATAATAAAATACAATTTCTCGGCTTATATATCCAGAGTCAGAAGTCAGAGCCATAACCAATAGTTAATGTAGTATTTATTTACAATTTACTCATTTACGTAGATGGTAGATGGTGGAGAGGAAAAGGCAGGGAATGTAGTAAAATGCTTATAGATACAGAATACAGTACAAGGAAAATAACGCAAACGTATAATTATAAATAAATTGCAATTAAGGGGATGGGGGAAGGGGGCGGATGAAAATATCTACTGATATCTCCAAACTGTCGAAGGATGAGAAAATAAATGAAAACGTATTGCCGCTTGTGACATCAATGCCCTTTCCCGAATGCTTACTACAAATAAGGATAAGGAAGAACTGGAGAGGATCTGACCTGGAATAATGGTCTGGTTCTCGTTCTGGCCTGGCCTGGCCATCAAATCGTTTCCTTCGTCCTTTTGCTTTAGTCTAGTTTACCGTTTTAATTTTGTTACCCTCTCTCTCTATCTCTCATTGCATTGGGATGTGGATTTGAGGCAAAACAAAGATACATTAGAGTCACTAGCTTCTGCTGACTAGTCCAGTTCAGACCAGAGTCCAGTCCAGTACAGATATGTGTATACTGATATACATAACAAAGTGCATTTAGCCACTCTCCAGTTGTTTCTCTATGTTTTACATGCCTTTTCTTTGTTTTCACGTTATGCTATGCGGTTTTTGGGTGATAAAGGAATACCTAGTCTTCTTTTCGGTAGAGGAAGAGCCAGAGATCAGACAGAACTGACGATCAGCCATAACTCCTGTATTGTTATAGTCCATCCTGTTGTATTATTTTGTTATTTTCATTGTTTTTCTCCACTTTCCTGTCCGGTTTCCCTATACATACATTAACTACATACACTTATATAGGGACATATATGTACTATACTAGAAGAAATAGCAATATATGCCATAGTCACGTAGTACCATCAGATTTGTATACAAAAATCTTGGTTATAAATCTTTTTCGGGGTCAGCAAAATAAAAATATTTGCAAATTGGCAGATTTCAATTACGAAACTATACCAATACACAATATGCCACTGAAAGTGGGTGAAAATGAAATGTGGAGTATTCCTCGTCACTATCTCGGTCACGTTTCTTTATGACACATTTCATGTTAAGACACTTTTGAAATACTACATACACATTACTTAATTATTATTTAAGAGACGATATTCGACGAGAAAGATTTTAATTAATTTTGCTAATTTTTAATGAATTTGTCAACACTTTGTTCCATTTTTTATTTACTTGCAATTTATATTATAAAATCACAATTCTTATTTATCACAGATTCGTTGTGTATTCCTGGGACATATATAGATTAAGTAGGTAGTTTAGATGGTTGCTTTGCTGTTTCTTCTATAAATATGTTCATGGATGGGATTGTCGATTGTGTGAGATGCACCCGCGCCCGTCCGCCGTCCTTTCTTTGCTTGGAGTTTGGAGGAACTTAACTGATGTGATGTGTAGAGAATTGTAGTTTAAGCTAAGGCAAGGCAAGGAGGCGTGTTTCCGTAATTTATTTACTAAAACCGAAACTTATTACCTTTGTCCGCTCGATCAGGATCACATCACATCAGCTTTCGAAAGTGGGAAGGACGAAACGAAATGAACGGAAAAGATATTGTAGTTACTTTTCTACTTAATGCATTAGGGTAACATTAGTGATACGTAAGCGTAAGCTGATGAGCTTAACTTATGTTATGTCACTTATGTTGGGAGATTCGGGAAGTTCCTGGTTCTCTATCGCCTTCCTTAACTAACTTACCGAGTGCGTAATGTAAATGCTCTTTCGATGCATTAGTTCATGTTAAGATCTATTAAAAATACAGATTGGAAATTACGGGGAGGATCACAATCATTTTTTCTGAAATGTTCCATTTATTTCTCACACGATTCCTTTGGTAATCTTGTTTCATTATTATACTGATACCTTATATGCTTCTATGTAAAGCCTAACTAATGGTAAGTTATGCAAGGCTAGCGTGTTACCTTATTATATTGTATTTATGTATGTATTGTACATTGTATGTATACATGTAGTATTATTGTAGTTTAAAGCACCATTATTATATCAATCTCTTATAATGTTTAGACAACTCATGCTTTACTATTGTCCTATATTATGTAGTCCATTATGTAATTTTTATGTATAGACAAATGTAATGTAAAGATTTTATTTTGTCACAACTTTGATCAATAATAAATCTGGGCATCTCTGGTTTCCCACAAGGGATAATAGCAATAATTTACATGTCAGTAAGGGTACATCAATAATTATAACTAAATAATAATAAGCAATATAACAGAATACTTCAGCTTTACAACCCACATAAAGATATAATAGTATACCTCCTCAGTTGAGGCTTGAACTTTTCATAATTAATTATAAAATCATTCTTTCTCAAAATTATATCACTTCCATTTGAGATACTATTATATTGTCGCTACGAAGATCTTCCCGACCTTTAGGGTTGGAATAAATTATTTAATCTGACTTAAGCCAAGTTTGGCATACTAGCAAAATGTTTAAGAAACTAACAATATCTTCAATGCATTTAAGAACCGGCACCACCTCCAGCACCGAATCCACGACCTGCGGCACCGCCAGCCCCTGAGCCGGTTCCACCTCCAGCACCGAATCCACGACCTGCGGCACCACCAGCCCCTGAGCCGGCTCCACCTCCTGCACCGAATCCACGACCTGCGGCTCCTCCAGCACCTGAGCCGGCTCCACCTCCTGCACCGAATCCACGACCTGCGGCACCACCAGCACCTGATCCAGCTCCACCTCCTGCACCGAATCCTCTACCAGCAGCACCACCGGCGCCAGCTCCTGAGCCGAATCCACGGCCTGCTGCACCTCCATATCCTGCGCCCGAGCCAAATCCACGACCGGCAGCACCTCCGTACCCTGCGCCCGAGCCAAATCCACGACCTGCTGCACCTCCATATCCTGCGCCCGAGCCAAATCCACGACCGGCAGCACCTCCGTACCCTGCGCCCGAGCCAAATCCACGACCGGCAGCACCTCCGTATCCTGCGCCTGAACCAAAGCCACGACCGGCAGCACCTCCGTATCCTGCGCCTGAACCAAAGCCACGACCGGCAGCACCTCCGTATCCTGCACCTGAACCAAATCCACGACCGGCGGCACCTCCATAACCTGCACCAGCTCCAGCACCTGCGCCAAATCCGCGACCGGCTGCACCTCCATATCCTGCGCCAGCGCCAAAGGCACGGCCACCTTGTCTCCTGTGCCCTCCGTGTCTTTTACCTTATTGATACAAACATTTTATTTTTAAATCACATAACTACATGCAAATAAATAAGTCTACATCTCAGTATGAAATTAATTTCTAAGTTGGATTACTACAAATTGGATCGTAACAAATAATACACCTAATGAAAAGGTTGTAACCTAACTTAGTTCGTACGCACAATTTCAACATTGCCATTTTATGAATGTAAGACAATTAAATTTTTAACTTCGAAATTTTTACTGCAAAAAATAATTTTAGAATAATATTTGGGCAATAATAATCGTTAATTATATTCGCTCGCCGCTAAAAGCCTTGCGGAATCTTTGCTCTCATATAATTTAATTTAATATTTATTTTTCATATTTAATATTTTTAGCTAATTAACCAATATAGAGGCTTAATCAATAAAATTAATTACGTGATCGTTCTTCAGAGGATGAAGATGACGAATATGATGGACGATGACGACGATGGTGGCTGCTTCTCTTTTGCCTGGACAAAACACCGTCACCTCCTTCTTCGACTAATCCCCCGTTTCCTGTCTCATCTACTACTCCTCCATTTTTATTTCCTCCATTAGCTTCTACACCAAGATGTTCTTCCTTATGTCTTAAAGCATTACAACATAAACCTGGAAATGTTTCCCAAAAAAGAAACAGTTCATTATTATGTAATTTTTTATTGGAACGTAAATTCAATGAAAATGTTTAAATTGCTATTGTTTGTTTTTAATGTTTTTTTACCTCCTAAGGCCACTATAAGCAAAACAATTGTGGCCCGCATTGTAAAATAATTAAGATTCGATATTTAATCGAAAGCGTCACGTCACAGGAGGAGATAATATAGTTTGTGACGAAAGTTTTGCAGAATATGAATTATATTTTAGAAATCGTTAGTAGGTTCAGCATAGGCTTCCTTGATTTAATTTGAACCGTTGCTTACTTCCGGGATGAATGAATTATGAAAGTGGCAACGACATCTCCTGTCCCTGGAATTTTATATTAAAAATGTTAAATGTGACACTCCGAGTGCATTCCCCTTCTGCATTTTTTTAAAACTTTTGGCGTGTTGCATTTTTAGCACTTTATATTTCAGCATAGTACCTCAGAGAAATTGCAATGTTATGGTCCCAACGTGAGGAAAAATATTCAAGAGCTTTTCTCCGACAAGATGGCATGATTTTCTTGAATATCTTACTAGAATATTTATTATTGTGTACAAGTAATTAGGGGTTCACAATTTACGGTATCACATTTTTTGAAAGCATCCGAATAAATATGGAAATCGTGTTTGGTTTCTAAACTTTGTATTGGAAACATTGGAACTTTGGAAGGCTTAATTACTTTGATGCTTTTAGGATAAGATGAAAATAATGAAATCATTGGGCAATGTATAATAGATGTATATTTCTAAAAGAAAATACTACATTATATATTGAAAAATATGGTATAAAATTTTTAAGCCTTTATATAGTACTGTAGTATGCAATATGCAGCTATACAAATCCATATTCTCATTTGGAAATTTTGAAATACTTTTACCGTGTGTAACAATTATTAAGTTTTTGGTTTATTTTTTATTTCAGATTGTGTTTTAATAAGTTAGGTATGTTCATAATATAATTTAATAATAATAATAAATACAGTTTTCACAGCATGTACTTAAGTAGCAGATTGTCTTTTGTCTTGTCATATCCCGCATAAGTGTTTTTTGGTACAGTACACGAATGTTTATAATCATAACTAAACTAGCAGATCGTTATATAGTTGATAGTGAACGTCCTTTTACCAAATAGCAGCACTCGTATTTTCATGGAATGATTTACCCCGTAATCGATTCCTTATTTTCACCGGGAATTTTTTTGATTTCGCCCATAAAGATTTTTTCGGAATCGCTATAATAAAAAATCTTATTAGTACATGTATCTGTCTGTTATCATGCATCAAATGTAATGTAGTCGGCAGGGGACAATAATATCTTACTGCAAGCGAATATAAACATATTACCAAAAATTGTAAAGCTATTAGATGTTAATAAGCGCACACCGGAGTTGAGGAGTTAGTATGATTATGCATTATTTGCGAATATTTAAGACAAACGTAAAAGTGGTATATATAAACGCATTTATTGAAAAAAATGGCAGAAAGTTTGTCACGAAGGAGCAAATCTTACAAGCTAAGATATACCACATGCACAGGCAATTGCAAATGACATTATTAATCCTATTTTTTATTATTGCTATTATTGTACTACTTATATTTAACAAAATAATGACTTAACATGCTCTCCATTTGATGATTAAATTATAAACATATTACATACTGCTTGCTCTATGCATTTTTTGTACTGATTGCTGGTTTTAATTAAGCATACTAATAATCCCTTGAAATTTGAAGTTGCTAACCAGGTCCTTCAGACTCTTGTGTGTCAGGTCCATCATATTGTGTTTTAGGTTTCGGATGGGAGATCCAAAGATTTCTCTCTGAAACATTTAATACAAATCAGATTTTTACGAAATGAATCTACAAACTACAATCATAAACTTATGCATATATAAGCAAAACAATTCTTTGAATACCATTGCTCTTGTCGTTGTCTTCTTGATACCATTTTAGACCATGGAGAGATTTTTGACGAGGAGGCGGAATTTTATTATGTACTGCCTGGTTTGCTTCCGCAGACTTTTCCTCTGCATTAAGTGTATTTACATGTCTTCGATTACTGATGACTGCAGTCTCCGTTAATGAAATTACTGTAATAAAAATTAGCGAAAAATATTTGTCTCACGTTTTTTGTTCACAATTAATTAAATTCACAATTGCACATGTATTGCGATTGACATAATGGCTAATTGTCTTTAAAAGTTAATGCAAATCAAATAAATTGCAATTAAAAATAGTTTACCTGCGAAAATAAACACACAAAAATTCCACAGTGTATGTAATCGCATAGCCTTGAATGGAATCGGACGATGGAATTTATTTAACTTATTAAATTACGTCACACTTTACAGCACCACACTCCCAATTAGAATGATATCGGAAAACCTTCCTGTCTTGTGTATACTACATGGGATGGGACAATTCGTAATGTAATTTCTGTTCCAGAGTGTGGATGGGAGTAATCTGTAAACCTAAAACAAATACAAATGTTGATATCACATAAATTAAACTGATACTGGATGAAAAATGTATATTTATTTATTTACATTTGCTCTGTAATTGTAAACGGAAATTATGAAATATGATCTTGCAATTGGATCTAATCGAATTAAATCAGTTTTGATTAAATTACTACATACTTACTTATGCTTTCTGCAGGCTGAAAGAGAAATTTAAAGTGTCTTGTATTGTAGAGTTTAAATAACATCACCAGTACCAACATAGCTATATAGCTTGTAAGCATATTTTACTACATCCATGGAACATGTTATTTAAGTCAAGCAAAAGCAAAGCCACGTCACAGAAGTGCAGAAGGCCAAATTCATCCATGAAATAAATCACATCAGCACAATTGCATTTACATAGAATATTACCATTCAGTTAGCGCAATACGTACATAAGAGTAAGTTAAGCAACAAACAGCTATAAGTTAAACTTAAGCATGGATATGATTCTTAAAATTTTAATGCACCATATAAGTCATAATGTCAAACAATAACTTGACATTCATTCTATACGTAAGTACAATCATAAACATGTGCTGACACATTGAGATTTAAAATTGATGTGCTTTTAAATCTTTTCAGCTGCAGTTGTATAATTACATTCATTATGCTTTGTGACGAATTGGATAGCAATAAGTAATCAACTTAAATGTTTAATAATGACCTAAGCAATAATAACCATTTATCTAGAACAGTACAGGGTATCTCAGCTCTTTGATTCACAAAGCTGGACTGGAAAATATCTATTAAAACTAATATGATTGAATATCTGTAGCATTTAATTTTCTTCTTAGCTTCTAC
Source organism: Tomocerus mixtus (assembly GCA_034694165.1). Lineage (NCBI taxonomy): Eukaryota > Metazoa > Arthropoda > Collembola > Entomobryomorpha > Tomoceridae > Tomocerus > Tomocerus mixtus. Next base: position 3,699 of record JAQFYC010005788.1, on the reverse strand, counting down.
CATACTGTATATTATTCTGGATTACTTAGCAATTTAATTATTGTAATGCTTATAAATACAATATAGCCATTAGTAAGAATATACTATTACTTATAGTAATTTTAAGAACATAATTGACATAAAAAAGAAATCATTTTATCAATACATAGTACACTTTTATTAAAATCTTAATTGATAGTATTTGATAGTGGATGGCTTCTCCAGACATACAGTAAAATAATTATTCTGCCATGTACCGCATTATTCCATCTTACCCTGTATTAATGTATTTACTTTGGTGCACACTTAATCAAACGGATATATGCAAATGTGGAACTAAATATATATTGATAAACTTTCGTATGCAGTAACTAGTACACTCTTATTAAGAAGTGTACCCACTTCTTTAATTTTTGTAAGATAACCTATGATGACTGCTTACACAGACGTTTTTGTTTATGTAGTCTTAACTCTTAACTATACTAGCAAGGCAAATAAAACTTCCAAAAAAGGTACAAACAAAAGTTAAAGTTCAACTCACTAAAACGAAATCAAATGCCATAGATATCAGACGGTATTATAACAGTATTATGATTTTTATTATGATTATTATTACAAGGTTTATCTAACGTTTTGATGACTTTATTCAGTTGGTTTGTCTTGCAAGACTATAATAAAAGTAAGAAATAGGAACAGTTAATTAATAGGTATAGTACTTACTACTTTGGCATTATATACAGTAATAACCATTGCACGAAATATATTCGTAAAGTATTGCTACGCGTATATCAGCACTTTTTATTTTGTACAAAATATAGTTTTAAAATACTTGTGATATTCGAGTTATAATTATTATGCTGTATATACGCAATTGTGTGGTATTTTAGCACAAGTAGGTACAATTTACCTATATGCTGCTGTAATGAAGACATGATATAAAAAGGTAATTAAAGTAGAAGTAGCACCATTTCCTTATTAATTCGTTGATGTTGTCTAACATTATTATATTGTACTAGTATGGACATAGAGTTAACATTTGCCAAAAAATTTGCGGGTGAAAAATAAAATGCTTACGCATATGATATACCTATATGTAATACATATAAGGTAAATTAATCTAAATATAAAATATATAAAAATATTTAGGTCACTCAACATCAATTAATGAAATAAACAATCCTTATCGATGATGGTAAAAACTCACCTTGTTTTCTTCATCCCCTTGCATTTATGAATCACTATGATTTCTAATTAAGAAATCGAGATTTCATAAGGACTTTGGAAAAATACGTCAAAAATTACAGAATCATCCACTAACCCATCGTAACTTTAAGGCACTGAAAAAATAATTAATTGCATTTATTTAGGACATGCATTCATTGAACTGTGGATTACTTCCATGTTTTATTCAGTATGCCTAATAGACAATACAATAACACAGCAAACATTTTTGGTTGGGAGACCGAAACCATTCTTTGCATTTAACTATTAACACAATTTTATTTGTAGGTTAACGTTTAATATCTCATGATCTCAATTAGTTGGACAGGCTAACGATATTTTACATAATGCCGATACTACTTTTATGCTACTACTTAATTCTACATGATTTGTAATTAGATTACAAATATATCGATACCAAACAATTAAATTAATTAACAACAATACTTGGGTAATAATTGAGAATTCCGGAAACAAGGATTTTAGAGTAGGAATTTATTACATTTTCCACTTTTATTTCACACGCTGAATCCGATTGTAATTGATGAGATGATAATTGATGAGATTAGAGTGCCATGACCAATGCCGGTAGTTATGTACCTACTACTACCCCCAAAAATTTAAGAGATGGGAATAACAAGATATGATTTATGAATTGATCTTTATGGGAAATCTCATCTTGTTCACCAGAAGTTTTAATCAATAATTTAAAGCAATCTACCCTGCGAACGGAATCCAAAATCAAGACACAGACAATAATTCATAAAATATTTTATGTAATCTCAAGAGAAGAATAATACAATATAAGACAACAGAAAGAGCCACCAGTAGTAGATTTCATATAAAATACTTATATCTAGTATATCTGTATTAGATTCATTTATTACTAAATATATATCATTACTATTACATATAACCAGAACATGGGAGACAAGCTAAATTCATAAATTAAATTCTACCAAAACAGTTTCCGTGCAAATGCGTAAGAACAATTCTGTTTCTCATATTATGTGCTATAACATGCTCCTTTAACATTCCCTTCTGTATAGCCCAGCCAAAGCTGAGGATTTATAAGTAATTTACAAAAACAATAAAGCTCTAAAGGAAACCACACTACAACACAAATCCCAATTACTTTAATACTTGAATCCCACCACCTTCAGCTCATTACGCATTGTGTGCAGTACACTTTACACATAATTCTTAATTCACCACAAACGAATTGTCGATCTTATCAATAAATAAGTGAATGTAAAGTAGATCTACTACAAAGATACTCTTTGGCTACATTAGTATTGTACAACATGAGATTTTCCAATAAATTCCAATTAAAGAAAGGTGAAATCATGAAATGAAACAAATCAAAAGTTATGTTTTCGTTTCGTGTATTTGGTAAACTGTGGTCCGCTAATTTAAATTAATATCTAATTCAAAAGCACAAATATTTTTGGTTTCATTATGTTACACTTTTACGTAGGCATATACTATATACCTACTTTAATGTGTATACACAGCACTATCACGATGTAAACTACAGAAGGCTTACAACACTACAGATTTAAGATTATGGACCAGAGTCCGCCCAAATGGGTGGTTCGCTATTTCTAAAGATTTCATAGATCACATAACTATTACAATACAATTGCATAGCATAATCGAGATTAAAATTATTTTATTTTTTACTTTTATTTTTTAATATGTATGGCTTGGCTATGTTATAGTAGGTAAACCTAGATATTATTATGTGAAGCTTGTCTTATGATAGTGTTTTAGACGTGTTGAACTAAAACACGCTAAAAAATTAGCCCGGTCCCGTGTAAAGGAAAGTATAGGATATAGGTAAAATCCTCTGTCCTCTTCAATTATCCTCTTCATGAGTTCTGTGTTAACTTATCACTTATATCGGCATAGATGTTGTAACGCAAACCTCATAGAAAGTTGTAATTACATAACTATAACGCAAATGTCCTGATAGGATAGCACCGAAAAGATGTACTTGCCGTATATTATAAGTTAACTAAATTGGGGTACTGTGACACCCATTATTTTGTATTTTTTTAGCTGAATCTCACATTTCCCCAATGAATTCAGCAAACTACTGCTACCTCGAATTCCTTAGAACCTACATAGGGATGCCTACCTCTACATCCTACATTATTAACTCTAAAAGCAAAATTCAAAAAAGTTTGAATATTTATCATTTGCGATGTCACAGACAGACAGACAGACAAAGTGTTCCTGTTCCACAACTTAATAAATGATACGGGTAATTCAGTACTTAATTATTGTTGTGTAACGTATAGTTAGCGTTAGTTACAATTAGATAGCCCACACAGCCACAGCTAAATAGTCCATAGTTCATAATGCCCCTTACAACAGGTTGACCATTTTTACAAGGATTGCTCGAGTAATCTTGTGGACGATGCGGAAAGGTTCATTCATACTTGCTGTGAAATGTTGTGCTAGGATATCACTATATCACATCCAATGAGGTATAAT
>JAQFYC010005787.1:0-13576 GCA_034694165.1 Tomocerus mixtus | reverse complement strand
AATTAGCTATATGTGTGCACGTATCTATGTACAATATATTTATTTATGTAGCTTTAGTATCCATATTTATATAAATTACTCTCTACAAGACTATGACAGTGAATGTATGTTACGTAGTGTATTTATGTACCTATGTATGTATGTATTTATGTATCATCGCATCATGTCACAGGATTACGTAATAGTTGAGTTTATGTATCATAAATACATACAAATACAATTACAAATACAACCTAAGATTCCTCTATAATTAAATACTGTAGTATATTACGTATATAGTTACTTTAATTTAGTTAAATACATTAGTTAGCTAGTTAATTATTTTATTGAGACACTTGAGAAGCTTCCTATAAAAAATGTTTCAAGTCTGTATGCATAGTACGTTACATTACATTAGAATACGTATGTTTTTATGTAGTTTTATAGATTCGATTCTATCAAATGTATTTATTTTTTCATCTATTTTTCTTAGATTGAGCTGATGCTGCTGACTGCTGACGCTGCCACTCCTGCGTAAGTATTTTGTTATACATAAAGTAGCATTTAGGTAGGTAGGCAGGTAGTAGGTAGGTTTAGGTAGCTTATATTTTATAATTATCAAGTTATATGGTTACTTTAGATTAGAGTATCATTATGTAATACATTCTTCTCTCGCTAGCTCGATCGCTACACTAATAATGTAATAGACTGACAAAAATGCAAAGTAAATCAACAATCGGTAACTCGTTAATAGTATTCATTAAGATTTCAAGGTAAGGCAACCAACATAGCTTCTCTAGGATTTTAATTTAATTTACATTCCAATTTCATTTTACTTTTTACTTTTTACTAGCTAGCAAGTACTTACTAGCTTAAGTAAGTAAGTAAGTAAGTAAAGTAATGATGGTACATAACATAATACTATTTTGTAGTATAAATCTTGGGCTACTTCAACTTCTATAATAATAATACAACCAAGTAGAGCAGTATCGTTGTATGCAGTCGCTTTGTAGCTGGATTTGATAATAATGAATAGGAATACGTACTTAGGTACTTGTGTATGTAAGTAATTGTAATGTTATAATTAGAGATTAAGTTTAAGTTTATATACGTCGTAAGTAGTCAGGCCAGGCCAGACAATGCCATGCAGAGCAGGTAGGCTGTAAAATACTTAGGAAGTATAGATACTCATTGTTGTGTTGTAATATCATATGTTAATGGCAATAATTTTATACTATCTACCATAAGTAAAAGAAAGGAAGGATTCTTTCTGCTTTCTTGTAGGTTTGTGTAATAAATATGTACGTAGATGAATTTGTGAGAATGAGAACTAATAAATAATGAATGGTAGGAATAGGATTTTCGATTCGAAATTCCAGTCCAGTCCACAGGTGTGTGATTGTGTAATTGTAAAGGATAAATTAATTGAGATAGGTAAAATCAAAAAAGAATCCGTTTCCCGAAGGATCCTGGACACCTTCCTGGGGATGCTGATGTTGAGGATGTAATACGGTGTAAGTAGGAGCATTGAGAACATTAGAAGCGGCTGTTATAGGGCCTTCGTAGGCTGTGACGGAAGCTGGAGGTTCACTAGGACGAGCTGCCACATTGTAAGGCGATGAGGATGAGGGAGGATGATTTGACGGATTCGGGTCCACGCTGGAAATCCAGTAGTGTTGTTGCTGTTCGTGGTGGGGATGGGGATGCTGTTGGTGTTCCTGGTAAGATACGCTCTCCGGGTAGACGGAAGAGTGTGAGTATTGATTAGAGACCACCGGGACTTCTCCGGAAGGATGCCTTCCCAAAGATCTGTGTGGGGGAGGAGGGCCGTGGCCGTGAGCGTAGCGAGTGATCTCATTTGACCTGTCTGAGGAGGTGTTTGTACTAAGAACGTAGTCGAATGCACTATTAGAAGAAGGTCGAGACGGCTGCTGAGGAGGAATCGAGGAGGGAGGCGACACGAGTCCACTCATGGGCATCGGAATGTAATTCCCTTGTTGGGAGTAGCCCCCACCCCCGCCTTCAGGCCCAGGTTGTTGTTGTGACGGATGGTTGTGATTATAATACTGTGGTTGCTGAAGGTTCTGAGAAATGACAGAGCTAGGCGGGTACGGTGACTCTGACATTAATTTCGGCTTTGGATACACAATCACATTTTGTTGATGGGAGACACGTTGTTGTTGGTACAAGTCTAGAGATGGACTTAGATTGGATGATTGGTTCGAAGATGAGATTGTCGATGAAGCTTTGACGATGACGTTCCTCCCGTGACTCAGTCCTTGATTGTATTGACTTCCACTTGGGCTTAAGTTAGTCCCGCTAAGTGGCACATGAACTGTTAAAGGTAATGAGTGAGAATGAGATTGAGAGTGAGCCGGGTGAGAGTGTGAGTGTGAGTGAGCAAAATCGCCGGAATTCCCAGATGTCTTCAGACTTGGACTCATAATTATCTTACGGTCGAGGTCTCCTCTGTCTGGGAGTGTTGACGCTGCGCTGACGATGACAGACTTTTTATTGTTAGTTGTCTTTGAGGTAGAAGAATTAGTTGAATTCTTGGCCTTCTTCCCCTTAGGAGTGGGTGTGGATTTTATTATACCGGCTGACTTTTCCTCAGGACCCTTAGTTGCTAAAGAAGATGCCGTCGTCGTCCCAGATGCGGGAGCAGAAGAATTTCCCCCGCTGTCCCCACTGGCTTCGCTCTTTTTGGAATTTCTCTTTCTTTTTCCCGGTGTTTTTGTAGGAGAGCTCGTTGCGGAAGATGCTTTGGAATTCTTTACCGTTTCCCCATTTGTGGTCACAAGGGGATTGGCTGCGGCTGTCCCGTCGCTATTAATGAACATGTACTTGTGCACATTCTTGACATGTTTTCGACGGTTGGAACGATCACGAAACTTCTTTCCGCATATCTCACAGAGATAGGGTAAAGTATTACTATGGAGCAACATATGATTTTTCAAGGATTCTTTATAGATAAAAGACTTTTCACAGATTTCACAGGTGTACTTCTTGTCCCTTGTATGGGTCCGTAAATGAGCTTTGAGATTATTTCTGAGAAAACAAAAAGAAAAACATATTAAGTGATTTATTCCACAAACTCAATTTCCTTCAACAAACAAATCTGTTTTACACATTTTTCAAAATAATGTAATTTCTTACTTGAAAAGAAAACATCGACCACAATGTTCACACTTAAAACTTCCTTGAGGTTTGTCGTCTTTTCCATCCTTGTCTTTTCCAGCTAATTTGGTCGCATCGGTCTTGTTGGCAGCGTCCGATGGATTGTTTCCATTCGTTTCACTCATCCCTTCTGCTGGGGGCGGGTGTTTTCTCTTAATGTGGTAGCGGAGGTTGACTCTCTTTGAAAATTCACTGGGACACAGCTCGCACTTGAACTTTTTCGGAATGTCTAAATGTGTTTTCATGTGTGTGGCCAAATTACATTTCTCCTTGAATTTCTGACCGCAGGTTGGACAGTCATGGGTAACTGAGGGAGGGTTATGTGCTGCTAGATGAGAATCCAGACTTCCTCTGAAAATCATACACAGACACACCATAATTTAAATGCAAATCTAAACAATCATCAGCTCACAAACGTAGGAAGGAGATGATGGAACAAAGTAAATGTCTATAACTACGGGGCACAGGTGCAATTTCAATCCTACTACTGACACTGACTTGATTCTGACTCTGACTCTCACTATATACACACTCACTAGTAATTGTATCTGTATATGTACAATCCGATTCTCAATTTATGTGTCTCTAGTCTCTATATTCTGTTTAGTTATGAAAATGATGACTGTATCCTCCGTTCTAAAAACTTAGCCAAGCCAAGCCACACACATAGGAATAGGATGCATTACAAAACACGAAACGAAAAAGAGTGACTGTACCATACCATAACTATTGTATAGCATAACATACAACATAGCACAACAAAACAGCTTAGCTTAGCAATCATAATAGCTTAGAACTACATTTACATTCCAATTCCAACCCAGAAGAGCCTTGTATTACTTTATGCTATATATAATGAATCATCAACTCAACACAGACTTGCTTCAGCTGAAGCTTTAGCTTGACCAACTCTCTTTGAATGAATCATGGACTTTTAGATGAAACACTCACTCAAACCAAACCAAACCACACAATAGCAACAGAACACACATTTTTATATCCTAGATGGATTGATATTGTGCAAAGGGAAAATTTACCGTTAAACAGAAAAATTTCCAAGTCGACTCAACAGAATTAACTATTTAACAAACACACTTTTTCGAGAACATTATCTTTACATGTACGTTTACTTTACAACTGCTACGTGATACTGATACTCGATAGGAAAGCCATTTTATATGGTATGGCTATAAATGTGTTTTAATTATAAATTCTACACGAATCGCACCAAATAAATTTTACAACTTTAACTATTTAATGATGACAATGAAAATGACAATGTGTCCTGGCCTTTCCTATCGTATATGTAAATATCCAGTTGATTTTGATAGCTTGACGTTTTTACTTGAGACTTGACTGCAATTGCATGTTTAACAATTGTAAACGTACACTTAGGTAGTCAGAATGGAAATTTTTAAAGATCTTTCCTATAATTTAACGTTAACAAGATTGCTTTACGACTTACAACAGATAGAGAAGACAAGGCACAATGTAATACAAATATAAATTCACGTGAATGAATCTTCAATTTCAATTACAACTTTGTTTCATTCAATTCATCTTGAACATTCAACTTGAATTCCATTCCACATGCTTTGCTCGCTCACTAAACATTATAAAGTAATCAAATCAAATCACTGTCGTATATAAAAACTAACACCATTGCTTATACAAATAGTGTGTGGATTTTCTATGTAAAGTATCTATTGTGTACACTACACTACACTACACTACTACACCTTTGCAAATTAAACCGAACCTGTTCTCATTCTGTTCTGTTTTATCATAACTTAATAAAACAATATTACACTGTTGTACACATTTATTTGCTTTATGAACATTATGATTATTAAACTAGACGGACGGACGGACGAAGTACATAACAACTTAGCAGTAGCAAGTGGTCTTGTCTTTACGTACGTATTTCTAAGTACACTTAGGAAATTTTATATTTTTTATCAGCAATTCTTCATTTGTGTCTGATTTCTTTGATTTTAGTATTATTAATGTTTTAGTCGAGAGTTACAGTAGAGACTTGGATGTGGATGCGATGTGATACTGATAATGTGATTGTGGAAATCAAAAGCGAAGCCAAAAGTGCTACTTAAATTGAATTCAGGTTCTTAATTGTAATTGTAAATATGTTTTCATTTGAGTAAACCAAGCCACAAGTTTACCATTTACTGTACAGTAGTATAAGTTTATTATAGAGTTTAATTTTTCTGTGAACTCTACATTGTTGCATTGCAATTTGAAATACTACATGAACATAACATGAGTAAGTAGTTAAATAGTAGTTAAATATCTGTAGTTGCTAATAATATAGTAATATTTTGAAAACTAAACCTTTTTAACTTACAGTATAATACGTGTATAAAAATTTCTTCCAATAAAACTCACATTAGAAGTGAACTACAAATTATAAGTTACAAAACAGGAATTGAGTAGTAGTAGTATCTATTATCTATCGTAAAGATGCATTGCATTTAATTTGCTTGCACTGCACTGCAGCGTAAATAGTTGAAATGAAAGTTAAAAATAAATAACCATGGATGATGAATTTAATAACTATCAAATCAGCTCTTAATGTTTTTCTTTGAAAGAGCAAGAGCAGGCAGGGGATTTGATTTGGTAAAGTTGAGTTAACTTGGATTTAGTTGTTTAGCTATGTTATGTTATGTTGTTATACTAATGTTGCGGCTAGCTTTTGGCTTGTCTTGATTTTAGTTACTTACTTACAATAGAAGTCCTCAAATCAAAAATCAAGTCAAATCAGCTAAAGTCGGCTCGCTCATATACTTAAGAGCTAACGTTAACGTTAATGTAAGTATGAGATTTCTGGTTGAGTTCAGTTGACTTGACTTGAGTTGAGTTGTTACGATACTAAGTAAGTTAAGCTAATGAAATGACCGTTCGAGCGAAACAATATCAAAGAACTAAATCAAAAGCCATAAAAGTTACGATACAACAAAAACAAGATCTATCATACGTTCATTCATAACGAACAGAGATACTCTTAAGGTACTTACTTCTTTACTACACATACAACGTCACTACTTTACTACTACACTACACTACACTTACACTTTACACTAACACGCTATACTACATATAGTATAACATTACATGCATGCCAAGCTAAAGCTTACTAACTTAACTTAACTAACTAAAACATAACGATAAGGAGAAGTATCTGTAATTCTGTATTGTAAAAGATACGCGATTCAATTCGACTCTACTCTTTAGCCGAATAGAATACAATAGTGCATTACATTATCATATCATATCATTGTGGTGATCACACAACATCTAAAGACAAGCCAAACCAAATCCAACCCAAACCCAACCACGCCAGAAGAATTAAACTAAAGCAATGCCGAGTGGAAAAGTGCAGACCACACCAAACCAAAGCGAACCACTTCTGTATGTACAAATTCCCTTAAACGAATTCTTTTTCTTATTACCAGAAATATTTATGTAGAGAATTGAGTTTAATATGATCTTATAAAGTAATTCTGTTATAATTACTATAATATTATATTTTATGTGTGTATTGGACTGTAGATTGAAGAGGCTAGCTTATTGTACTAGCGCCATTATATACCACCAAACTACCAAGTTGCTTGCAACGACTCATCTTCCGATTGAGCAATCCAATAAGAAAGTTGATCCTCATTAGAAAAAAGAGTTGGTCAATTGATTTCAACGCTCTAAATCCTGGGGAATCCCATCCCTTGTCTTGTGCCTTGCCTTTTACCATTTACCATTTACCATTTACACTTTCAGAAACCGGATGCAGTCACCGTATAGGATAACTAATGTATCTTTACTTTAGCAAAGACTCTTTATATACATACAGATACAACATACGCAACAGCAAAGCATGCTGTGCCAAACTATAGGGACACGCCGCATGTAGTCACAAAGTCGTCATATCTTTCTTTATAGTTGCTCACTTGCATTTCTTATGACTCGACTTTACACAGTATGTCTAATGTAATTCCTATGCATTTCATATCACATTATATTATTTTTGATGTATCGTGCTTCTTGGTATTTTCCATTGTGGCTTCGTTTGCTTTGGCTTTGGCTTTAACTTTAACTTTAGCTTCTATATGCTAATAATCCAATGCAACTCTAACTTTACGGCTTCACTTCAAGACTTGAATTGAATGTTGAATTTGAACCACTTGTCTTTGAGTTGTTTACGTAGCCGAACTCAAAGGGTGTGTTTTCCCTACAATCTTGCAATAGTAAAGAATAGAACAGACAGATTAGAGATAAAAGAGTGATGTGATGTTATAATGATGGCCGCATTACTATTATCTTTATCTGACGATGGTCGCCATCTCTAACAATGCATTTTTATATTAAGATTCTTGGCCACTTCTCTTCTGCCTTGTCTTTACGTAACTTTTATTTAGCTAAATATTCCCTTACTATTATTATCCCAAGCAAAGCACTGCCTTGTCCTCTTATCTTATTATTTGCCTGTTGTGTGACAATTGGCTTACAATATAATAAAGCCCTTGAGTGAATTAATTCTAGTTAAATGCTCTATTGTTTGCATTTGCATCTCTTACTCAATTTAATCGGCTAAGCTACTTAACTTAATTGCAGTTAAAGCTTTCAGCTACTATTTCCAGATAAATAAATCAAAAATTCGTCTTTTTCGCCATCAAAATTGTATATAGAGTAGAGTGCAATGGGAAATCGTATTCCTAATGTAATTATCTCCCATTCTGTTTTTACCTTTATAATTTCATCTAACTACATACCTAAGTATTTAAGATGGTTGCTGTACTGGCCAATAAAAAGGTATGCAGCACAAGTTTCTCGAATTCTGAGAAAAGAGTATTAAATTTAATGTAGAATTTCTGCAGTGTTTACGCGTAAGGTATTATAATTACACTGACAGCAACCTTGACTTGACTTGGTTTGTATGTAATTATGAATTTCATTTAGTGGTTAGCTTGGCTTAGCTACTACCACATGTACATAATGTACGGTAAAGGCGTTCACATTCTCATCACAGTACATATTACTATATAAGTACAGATACATACATCTGCTCATTAGTCTATCTCTATAGTCTATAGTTCAGTTTAACTTTAACCTACAGATATAAAATATTTTCTGTTAATTCATTGTCAAAGAACTGAGTATGTGAATGAGGCTTGCAATGCAATATTAGTACATACTATAAGTATAAGTATAAGTATAGCATATTAAACTAATGCAAATAATATGATGGCTAAATAAAAAGATACTATTGCATGGTTGGAATTGGCATGTATTTATGTATGGAAAACTAGTATATACCAGAGCAGAGCAGTCCAGCGAGTAAAGCAAGGCTATGTACAGAAGAAAAGGATTGCAAAAATGTAAGCAAGTAATAATCATGTAACGTTCAACGACTGCTTTTATGTATGTATGTGGTATAATGTATGAAAATGAATGTGTAGTATATGCTTATAATAATGACGATATTCTTGTGCAGAATCCTGTCAGTGTGAGTCGAGCGTGAATTTGAAGGTACTGTAAAGAATGTGGAAAATACTGGTCTTTGATGGGAGTTGGATGTTGAAGAAAGGCCGAAAGAAATGAAAGAATGTTCCTGGTATGCAAAATGTAGTGAATGACTCACCTGTAAGAGAAAACTGCGCCACAAATCTCGCAAACATATTTTCCGATTTTCTCGTGTACTTTTTGAAAATGGACACGAGCAGTTTTGTTATTTTTGAAAGTTTGCTTGCAGACGTGACACTCCTTTCCGACAGGTGGATTTCCTGGAGTTTGTTGAAAAGTCTGCGACTGCGGATGTGTCTGAGGAGGAAGAGGAACGGCAACCGGAGGAGATTCGACAGGAAATTCACTTTTAAGAACTACTGTAGCTGTGGAAGGATTTTCAGGAGGAGCCCCGGAGGAGGGGCCGATTCCGCCGTTGATGTTTACGTTAACGTTGGTGTTATTGTTGGTGTTGTGAATATGAGAATGATAAAAATTCATGGGGTATTTCATGTCTGGATTATTTTCAGTCGAGGAATTGGAATTGGTGACTGTGGTCAACACGGTCAAATTCTGATTCGTATTAGGACTCGGTGAATGACTAATGGAGTTACTATGAATTCGCTGTGGCTGATTGATCGTTGACATTTGTTGCTGTTGCATGGAGTTATTATTGTCACGGTACATTGTTTGATTCGGGGGTGAGTGGGTTAGTGCAGCCCCTGTCGTCGTCGTCAGAATACTATGATTGTGGTGATGTTGGATGTTTCCTGGCGGATTCGGCGAATGTTGCGAATGCTGAAGGAGTATTGGCGGCGAAGGCGTGGCGGACTGAAGAAGGTTGCTAGCATTGCTACTACAACTGCTCCGACTATTGTTATTGTTATTATTTAGAAAATTACTACTAGAGTGATTAGAATGATTGAGATTTTGCATGATCGTAGTGGTAGTGCCCGAACCAGCACTGTTATTCTCCGTAAGATGAATTAGTTTCGATGAGCTTTCCGGCGGAGAGTGGTGCAAATGGAAATTCAAACTCGTGCATGATGAACAAAGTCGCTCTCGCACCGAATTTTCCGTAGAAATCGAGGGGAAATGAGTAATGTGAGTGAAAATATCACCCATTTTGATCGTCTCGAACTCTCCATTTCTGTATTCGGCTTTTCCACAGATTCGGCAGGTAAACGAATTTCGCCCATCCTCCTCTTCATAATATTCTCGGCCTGCTTCTTCACAATCATTTTCCAATATGTTCATTTTCTAATTGACAACAACTATACAGAGAGACTGATTCCAGAGGAATTCCCAACTTTCTTGTCCAGCAGAAGCTCAAACAACCGAAACTCAACTTCACTGACATTAATAATAAATCCTTTATCACCCTTGGTACTTAATTTGTCATTTAAGGTTTCATCATTTATAGCAGATAATTAAATCCAAAACACTTTTGTTCAGTCATATAAAAAATATAAACTCAATCAAAGTGTCAATTCATTCTCATTAACGATTAAAGGGAAGAGTGTCAGAAAAGTACTTAAGTATTTTAATTAATTAAATTCAATATGAACTGAGACACATCATAAATCGTAAAATCGCAAATCGCAATTTAAATCATAATTAAATTAAATGCACTTTCCCCTTACTATTTCCTTGCATAGTTTCCAACGTCTTTCGTGTGACTACTTTTTTACATATAGAGCAATTATGAATTACGATCTAGTCGTAGTATTTAAGTGAGAGAAGTATGTAATTGATGTAGGATTGTAGGAATAGTAGTAGTACTGTGATTTATAGTTCTCTTCTCATTATCTACTATGTTGACGTATTGAATGGTATGTGTAGGAATATAGATATATCTTCTTATGCTCGTGTGTACAGTATTAGTAGTAGTGTTAGTAATTGTATTTGTATTTTGCATACTCGCAGTCATTGTGTAGTGCTCATTATTATCCCTTGTTGGTTTGTCTTGTTTATTATAAGTATGTACGAATTTCAATCACATTATTTTATATTTAGGTACTTATTACATACTACAACAAATACAATATAGTACACAAAGGAACAGAAGGGCACGGCACATCACAAATCACAATTCGATATTTTTTACAACTAAAACTAATCAATAATATTGGAAAACTCTCGAAAGAACTCTTGAAAGTAGGGAACTATTTTATTGACTATTTTCTACATACTAGCACACAGTAGTACATGTGAGTATGTATGTGATGTGATGTAGTATATTATATAGAGCCCTTTAGTTTAGTTTAGTTGTTTTGCTAGTTTTTGGATTGGATTCACAAATAGTATTCAATTCAAGTCAAGGTAATTTGAAGTATGTACTATATTATGTACGTACTACTGTATTAGTGTTATGTAGATTCAGAACAGAACTATACATATAACCGAAGAACGGAAATGACTCAATATAAAAAAGATAATAAATAAAAAAGAGTTTGTATGTAGTAGGAGAACTAAGAAGACATTTTTGTCTAATAATCAAGTGAAAGAAACCGAATCTTCATGTGAGTCAAAGTCAAGAATAATAGAATGATAAGGACAAATATTTGAATTCAAACAGAAACTCAACCGACTGACACTAGTAGACACCAACACCAGCAGGCCTGCCATATGGGCCCGTGCTAATGCCTTTAGTTCCTTTACTCGAGCTTTGCATTGCCTTCTTTCTTATGACGCAGAGAAACAAGACAAGAATCTCAGGAGGAAACCAACTTGAAAGACTATGAGAATTCTCTTGCAACGTGAATGTGAACACTAAAACTACATACTACTATGTATACTATACGAATACGACTAAACCAATCCACTCCAAACCAGCCAGCAGCAGCCTTCATTCACAATTCTACATTAATACATTCACATACAAAATTGAACTGGCCTGGCTTGGTCTGGCTTGGCTTCGCATGGCAATCCCTCTACACTTACACTACTACTATGTATATCTACACTCTTAATACAAATACGTTACGTTACGTATGTACTATCTTTACTAAACTATGTGTATTGTATGTAAGCACAAGTATAGCATAGCAGTCAGCCGATCCGATTCAAGTTTATACTCCACGTTAAGCGAAACTACAAAGTACAAACTATAGCCCGTCGTGTATCCTGTATACAGTACATTGTGCATGCATGTACTAGGATATACTAACATATCGTCAGATAAAATACAAAGAACACTGTGGGATACTACTATGCAGTAGAATTCTCTATGTATATTACATTCACTTGCTTTTGTTCACTTTTTACTTTGACTTGACTTGACTTGACTTTGCTCCTACTAAATGAAACTACTACGTATTTGTACTTGCTTTACTTTACTTTACCTTAGAATTCCAATACAATTTAACTTAACTTAACATACAGTCATACGGTCATAGCCACAGCATAGCACAAGTTAAAGTTAAAGTTGAAGTTGAGCTTCCAATTCCAATTCAAATCCAAAACCAACTTGCAACGTGCAAGAAATATAGTAACTATATAAGTATACTACATGCAGTACTTACGGAATACAGTATACGTGTGTATCTGTATGTACTAGTTATAATGAATGAAAATACAAGGCTACGATAGATACAGTACACGTTTCTGTGTATTTAGTATATTATTTTATTTTAGCTTTATTCTAATAGTAGTAGTATTCTTATTGCTTTGCTTTTCTGCATGTATTGGAATAGTATACTTGAGTTCTATGTACTATGTATTCGAACTAGTTGGATTTGGATTGCATAGAATACAAGCTGATGCCGATACGGATTCAGATTCAGATATAGTAGTTTAGTATTACTACTTAAGTTACGACTACAAAAGGATAGCTAGATATTAACCATTATAGGAGATAGATAGGGTTAGAGAATAGAGAGACCGTCGTGTAGTATTCTTGTCTGCTTTACTTTGTGTTTTCCAAGATTAAAGTCAAGTCAAGTCGATTTCACCTCAATTCGTAAATTCCTCATGCAGTCGTAGTATTCCGTACAATTTACAATAGTAGAATAAAATCTACTACTTACTATCTTATATGGGATATCTTGATTCACATAGAATGCAATATAAAGTACAGTCAGGAGTCAGGACAGAACAGGTGAGTAAAGTAATAAGATACAAGAGAGATAGATGAATTACATGTACAAGATGAATGTATGTATGTAATACGGTGTAGTGTAGTCTGTAGTGTTTCTACAGAATAAGAGATCAAATGCTTTGCATACAAAAGTCAGGACTTACATTAAATTACATCAGGTTAGGTTATGTGATGTTATTTTATTCTTGAATTCCATGACCATGAGAATCGTCAGTCAGAAGTCAGAATGAATTTCTCCTGACATGATATGGCATGCCATGGTACGCTATGCTATCCTTTCTATCTTAACTTAAGTTAAGGCTGACTATAACTGAATTGAAGAGGATACTGCTCTGTCTGTATGCTTACGAAGCAAATCTTCGTTTTGCCTACAACCTACATAAATAGGTATTATATTTGAAAACAGGACAAGACACACGACTACTATAATATGCGGATGCTATTTCATTCATTCCTTCTTTTCCATACAATTTACTATACAACATACAAGGGATTAGGTAAATATTTCCCATTTTCTTCTTTTGCTCTTCCTTGATTCTAATTTTTCTTGACTGCAAGAGTCTACAGTCTACTTTAGTAGAAAATTGTTCTTGTCTCCTTTGAGCTTTGAATACTATAGAGCCACAAGATACAAAATACAAAGTTACAGTTCGGTCCAGTTTCGGAGGATGTAGGTATTCAGTTCCGGTTGGTCAAACCAAGCCAAGCCAAGTCAGACCATGACATGTCTTGCCATACCAGGCGCAAGGCTCTGTAAATTTATGTGAATTAAGTATACTTTACTTTACTTACATCTAAAATATATGTAGTACA
>JAQFYC010005786.1:0-13578 GCA_034694165.1 Tomocerus mixtus | reverse complement strand
CATTAGAAATGTGAACCAATAATTTTATTTTTTCAAAACAAGATAATGGCTGTCGAAACTAAATTAAGTAACTGCCATCCATAGCTTGTTCAATTGCTTGCCTGTCTTATTTTAGAACCTAACCTATATATGAAAACAGATTTTAAAGGTATTTAAATTTTGATTTAAGCAAATAATCTTTATGTTCATTGCCGTTCAGCGTACTAATTAAACATTATTAAGGAGCTTGTCTCCTTTGTAGTTTTATTCGATCTGTCCGTCTGTAGGTCTGTACGTCCGTCCGGTTGCGGTGTAACTCAAAAACGGTTTTCGATATCGACTTCAAATTTTCAGGGTAGCCCGAGCAGCTGCAGGTGATCGGGATGCCGCCAGATATTATTAACATAGCTATTAACTTTTAACTTTATTTACCTCTGTAAGATTTCCACCATTGTATTATTTTCCTTTTTCTATTATCCCTATACATTTACTTATATCAATAATTAGGTTAGGTTCTCTTCCAGAGGGTCGGCGAAGCCGACCATCACGCCATATATTAATATCGCAAATTCACTTTTGTACAATAAACCTTATTTACCCAATTTAATGGTTAACATTGCATTAAAGATTCCGTCATTCGTTTGTCTGTTGACAGTTTTGTACAAAAGTGCCACTAAACATCATCATACGTGATTTTACTGCAAATATTGTAATTGCCGGTTGAGCCCATTGCCGGCTAAACCGCATCAGGCTGCCGGTTAAACCGCATCCGGTTGCCGGCTAAACCGTATCCGGCTGCCGGCTAAACAGCATCCGGCTGCCGTCCTTGCGTAGTTACTTAGGTTGTCATCTAATAACGCGGATCATTCGAAGCCCTTCCTCTTTCCTCCTAATTCTAAATGAAAATTGCAAACAAAACATCTTTTCGAAAATATTTTTACATTTTCTATTGTCTATATCAGTATTTCTCATTTCGACTATGAAAAATCAATTAACAATTTACTGTTATTACAGATTCACTTATCATTTATCTCTATGTCTCTAATACTAATTAGATTGTATAATATATATAACACTTATGAAACTTTTAGTGAGTTTTCTTACTCTAAATTCTAAATTGAAAATTGGTAAGTGCGGGTGGAGAGACCAGTGGGCGAATTGATAAGTTTCCAATTTTCAGTAACCAATTTTAATTTTAACTCTAATTTCTGGACTGGAACTTAGCAACATCCGACAGGAATGCAGCAGATATTTGACAAGAACTAGAACGTATAACGCATCCGACATCCAAAAGAAAGTTACCGACTAAGAAACAACTATCACAGGGACAGGGGGGGGGGTTAAGTGTAATTTTATCAGAAATCATTTGAAGGGGGGATACCCCCCCCCCTAATGATTTCTGATGAAAATCTGACAAAATTCCATTTTGCCCCCCTTTCGGGGGGGGGGGGGCACCCCCAAAAGTGACCCTGGGGCCATGACTGACCCATATCCGATAAAACATTTGGGGGTCCCCACTAAATATTCCGAGATATAGAGGTGCCGGAAACTTCAAAAACGGTCCGCTTATCCCGACACCAACCGCCAACTTTATTCATTTTATAAAAGAAAGTGCAAAAATACAATTTATTGTTATGTCGGTGGCGGCTATTTCTTAGTCGGTAATTTTCTGTCGCTACGCCTGTCGGATGTCGCATATGTTCGGCGTTGGATACGCTCCTGTCAGATATCTGATTTTCTGTCGGATGTTGCAAAGTTTCGGCCGTCACTTAAAGTAGTAGTTGGTAGTGTTAGAGTCGCAGATGTTGTAGCACCCAAAATCTGCTCTCCTGAATCGCCTGAATGTGATGTGCACAAAAGATTCAGTAAAGCGTCTACACTAACTTTGCCTAGAGATACTTGTCACTATTTGGGGTTAGATTACGGTTTACGGGGCAACGAGAATTTTTAGTGGGGACCCCCAAATGTTTTATCGGATATGTATCAGTCATGACCTCATGGTCACTTTTGTGGGTACCCCCTCCCCCTCCCCCGAAGGGGGGGGGAGGGGGCAAAATCAAATTTTGTCAAATTTTCATCAGAAATCATTTGGGGGGCTCCCCCCATCATCGGGCTTAGTCTAAACACCAACAGGGCAGGACTAACCTAACCTAATTATTTTGAAACTAACTAAACAAACATTATAGTTAGTTTCAAAATAATTAGGTTAGGTTAGTCCTGCACAAAAAGGCCGTTTCGCGGCCCGATGGGGAGGGGGAGCCCCCCAAATGATTTCTGATGAAAATTTGACAAAATTCCATTTTGCCCCCTCCCCCCCCCCTTCGGGGGGGGGGGGGGAGGGGGTACCCCCAAAAGTGACCCTGAGGTCATGACTGATACATATCCGATAAAACATTTGGGGGTCTCCGCTAAAAATTCTCGTTGCCCCGTAAACCGTAATCTTACCGGCGTGCCCTGTCAAAGTGCTAATTTAAAAATTTATGAAAGAAGTAGGTAGTCACAATAGTCAGTCTAATAACAGAGCACTTGGACTAAGTAACTTATCGTATTTGTTAATTGAATTGAAG
The DNA here is from genome assembly GCA_034694165.1 of Tomocerus mixtus. Taxonomy (NCBI): domain Eukaryota; kingdom Metazoa; phylum Arthropoda; class Collembola; order Entomobryomorpha; family Tomoceridae; genus Tomocerus; species Tomocerus mixtus. The sequence continues at coordinate 11,032 of JAQFYC010005786.1, read as the reverse complement.
GGCTATATATTATTATATTTAATTAGAAGATATTAAATAAATATCCAAATAAATTCCAAGTGTAGAATTTAAACAAGTCTCGATCTAGTTTCAACAAGGGTAGGGGTAGGGGATGTAAAGTATATTTCTAGACAGGCCGTAGGCAGAATGACCCTCATTAGTAAGTATTATATACTTAATATGTCGATGTTCATTTCAATGGTTATTAATCAATCAGTTATCAATAATTGCAATAATAAGGGCCAATGTTACGTATGGGGAAGCCCAGACTTGTTCTTCGGGGAAAGGCCAATATTATAAGTTAGTTCGTTAGTACGTACATAGATACCTGGTAGCCTAGCCTACATAAATATACCACAAACATGTGCCCCATACGCACTTTTAATATATTGTGATTTCCAGTCTCCGATTTGCTTTTACCCAATTACTCACTTATACCTACACACAAAGTACCTAGTTCTTAGCTATTAGGGAATAGGAATGTTTAAGGAGTACTTGCGCCAAGGATATTTACTGGAGTCCAGGTACAGGTCCTCACATCACATTGACCTTCAATATTGGGGAAATTAATATTTTAATAGTGGCTTGAAGGATTCCGGTTATCTGCTCTGGTTGGTTAGCTAGATATACACATCCTGAATTCGTACCTGCACTGAATTGCTAATAAATTATATTTTCATACAGTAGTTTCGACAGTTTTATCATAACTGAGTGTGCTATGTTGTGTAGCACTGTTAACTATTTAGTAGTAGTATAATAGTAGCTCTATATAGGTAAGCAGATAAGATTAGTATTTCTCAAGTCTTAAGTAAGAAGTCAGTGCACTAGCAGTTGCTAGCAGGTAGTGAAGTGTGAGTTCAATTAACAGTTCATTAGTAATGAGCAGGGCGCAGAGGCAATAAGAGATTATTCTATAATAGTAATAGTACCTGAATTCCATGGTCCCTAATAGTAATAATTGAATTGACTGCTATTGTTTATGTTGAGATGGTCACGGGTCACACTAATGGCAGTGTGTTCACTTCACACTGTGCTCTGGCTCTAATGTTATTTGCTGCAACAAAGTTCTTTGAGTAATCTTCGTTCATTAATTCTGTCGTGCTATGTAATTGCTAAGTACTCGTGGTAATTAGTAAATAAAATTATATTAAATAGGTTAGGTAATAGGTTAGGTATTTGTAGGTAATTACTCCTTAGTACCTAATTATCCCGTGAAACAATTGTACATCACATAATATGAATATAAATATAATATTATAACTTTATTATTGTTTATGAAAACCCACCACAAAATAGATATTTTGATAGCTGTGTAGTTAGTGGAAGCATTTTAAACATTTGCTAACTACCATACTGTCGTCATATCCTTAATATAGTGCCAATATTCTTCTACGTTAAATAGAGATATTACAATATTGTTAAAAACATCAATGCTGGGAAAATACACAGTACTGAATGAAACTCGTAAAAACATTTCCTGGGGTCGGGTCGGGAGTTCACCAGACAGTTTTCTGCCGACAAGCTTGGTTAGCAGGACCAAATCCGCATTTTCGTCTCTTTATGTCAACATACATAGAATACGAATTTCGTCTTTAAAAGGTCAAGACCGGTTCTACCCGAATTCGGGTAATAACTCGATTTTTCGATGTTTGTCTATTTATATCAAGTTTACCATGGAGTCCGAATGCAAAGTTCAGAACAAACGATCCGATTATAAATAGACGAAAACGCCCAAATTGGGGATAATACCGTAATTCGGGAAGAACAATTTTTCGATGGCGAAAATCGGATCCATATGTTAAACTTGATATGAATAGACGAAACACCAAAAATTCGGTGTGTTGCCCGAATTCGGGTAGAACCGGTCGTGATAGAATCTTTTAAAGACGAAATTCGAATTCTACTTATCAAACTTGATATAAGCAGACGAAAATACGGATTTGGCGCAAAACAGTATCAGACTTCAGAAAATGTTGTTACGTTTTTCATATTTAGTTGTACAATTACTGTTAAATGTCACGAATCTAGAATAAATAAAATGACAAATCACTATAAATGACCAGCGAAGCACCCACTGTTGAGTCCAATATGAATGAGTCATTACGAGATTGCATACGTCCTAGATGCCTTGCATAGTATTAGTAGGTGCTGCATGGGCTTATTACGGACAGAGTCCATTCTGCACTTAAGGACAAAACGCATCTAGATGAGAATGAAATAGCGTCTCCACTATCGAATGTAATATTGTAGTAACGCTGGAAGTTGTTCATAGCCAATCTTTACACATACATTTAAGTCATTTAAGGCAACAACCATTTAAGTCATTTAAGGCAAAAACCATTTAAGTCATTTAAGGCAAAAACCATTTAAGTCATTTAAGGCAACAACCATTTAAGTCATTTAAGGCAACAACCATTTAAGTCATTTAAGGCAACAACTATTTAAGTCATTTAAGGCAACAACCATTAAAAGGATGGCCCAGAAGTCGGTAGAATTTTCAAAATTACTAATATTATGAAAACGGACTAACCTAATTTTATCAAAATTTCAGTGGTAATAGTTTAACATCTTGGCTTGTTGGAAATATTATTCATTGCTTGTCGAACTCTTTTATACCCAATCTTTTGCCCCAAACATTATACGAGCCCCAAACATCGTGAAACTATTTAGGTTTTTGGGTTTGTTGGGCCTAGTGGAACATAAACTCTTATATTTGGCCAAAAATATTTCAATTCCACAACCCTGGGGAACATTGGGGGGTTTTGAAATTTTGGTGCAAAGTTAACATTTTCGTTTGACCGGTTGTTTTTTGAACGTTTCGGAAGCCAGTTTTGGCTAGGATATTTTGATCCTCCACATATTTGGGACACTTCTTTTTCATACTTTTTTTGATCCCTAGTCTATCAACCTTGATTTTGGACACAATGGCTATTGATAATTTCAGCTTACTTGCCCATTGAGGAACAGTTTGTACAGATTTTCTACTAATCGCTTTCTCTACAGCTTTTATTTTGGATGGGAATAATTGTACATCGGGACAGCCACTTAGCGGCTTGCAATTATTTTCTCCTGTCTCTTCGAACCTTTGTATCACTTCATATACCGAATTCTTGGGGGTACCTACGGCGGTAAAGGATGCATAGCAACTTTTTTGTAATATTTTGCCACAAGTAGTGAACAAAACGTTTTGGAAAACGTTCCTTTCAAGCCTAGCCATTTTAATTTATTTATTTATTAGCACAGATATTACCCTCATAGAGGTTGTTACAATATCAGAAAAATACAATATATTGCTATATGGAACACTTCAATTTAGTAAATTAGATTATACCAGTAGCTACATCTTCAATACACGAATAATCATGCATAGAGTCGTCACTTGCAATAGGCATAGAAAATAATGCCTGCTGTGTAAGAAAATAATTTGTCACATGTTTTTTAAACGTATCTAAATTAGTAGAATTCCTAATGTCTTCAGGTAAGCTGAACCATAACACAATACCTGAAAAAGTAAATGACTTCTTATACAATTCTGTTTTCCCTATATATGTAGGGTTAGTATACGTACATTTACGAGTGCTAATTGTAGTAACATTCAAGAAATCTAAGTAATTAAAGAAATAAGGTGGGCAAGTATTATTATATATACTGTAAACTAGTTTTAGTATTTCAACCTTATACAAATAATCAGGAAACAGCCACTTTAACTTTTGAGTGATATCATACTTCACATTATCATATTTACTGTAACCTAATACAAATCGTCCCAACCTACGATATAACTTATTAATTACATTTAAATTAAACATAGGAGCTGTACCCCAGATAACTGACATATAACGTATTATAGGCGCAATTAACGCATTAACCAAAAGTTTTCGATTAATAAAAGACAAATAAGGTTGTAAGGGATAAAGCGACCATAATAAGGAGTTGCAGCGCTTGTTCATATTGCTTATATGATGCGTCCATTGTAGTTGTGAGTCTATAGTTAAACCCAAACACACCATTTTATCCACCACCGGTATAACAACATCATTTATTTTTAAGGAAACTTCACCTAGCGATTTTATAACATGCAGCCTACCAACCATTATAAACTTGGTTTTCTTAACATTAAGCTCCATTCTATTATCATCCATCCACTTTATTATGTTGTACATATCATTCCCTATATACTCACACAATTTACGAATGATATCAGGAGGACCCGAAATTGAGATGGTCGTATCATCGGCAAACAAGATACTTAAACAATTTAGAATACACAAAGGTAAGTCATTAATAAAAATTGAAAACAATAATGGCCCAAGAACACTTCCTTGTGGAACTCCAAGGGTGGTAAAACTTATACTAGAATGGTTACAATTATCAATAAATACATATTGTCCTCTTTGCTCAAGATAGGACTTGAACCAATGGGTATCTACACCATACCACGATAATTTGTTTAACAATAAGGATCTATCGACTTTATCAAAGGCTTTGCTTAAATCTAAAGATAATAATAGGCAAACATTACCCTCGTCAATGTTTTTAAACATGTAGTCAACTAGGGCTAATTGAGCATGTACAGTTGAGTGCTTTGCTCGGAACCCAAATTGATTGGGACATAATATATTATTAACATTGATATATTCCATGAATTGCAAATAAACACATTTTTCTATTAGCTTTAACAAGATTGGTTGAATGCATATAGGCCTAAAATCATTAGGGGTAGAGGCATCAGGTACCTTTGGTAGGGGAATTATTTTTGATATTTTTAGATTATCAGATACAATACCACTATACAAGCTTAAATTTATTACACTAAGTAACTCAATATAAATAGTAGGACAGGATATAATCAGATCGATCATTCTCCTAGATAAACCGAGGCCATCAGCAGATGTACCCTTCGATTTCTTATAGCCTCTCCATATATTAAAAATAGAATCTAAACTTATCATATCAATTTTAAAAAATCCATTTACAACAATACAATCAGGTTTACTATGAAGCTGAAGATTGGGAGGTGTTGAAGAAGCTGTACTTATACTAACAAAATAATTATTGATGACATTGGCATCTAAATGTACTTTAGTATAAGCCTTATTAGATTTAAAGTCAACTAATGATTTGATCCCTTGGAAAGGACCTTGTCTATCAATCACCAGATTAACGTGATTTTTATTGTCCTTATGCATTAATAATTTTACCTTTTTCTTAAGATATTCATAATTATTTACATTGTCTATAGTAGAATTGCTACACTTAAGATTGTATGCTTTATCACGTAATGCCTTGCATTCTAATGTTTCATTAGAAAAACTGAATTTAGTAGGGTACTGTACAAAGCTTTTACTAATTAATGGAATCGTTTCGTCAAAAACAGATAATACCTTATTACAAAAAATATCCACTTTACTATTTAGGTTATCATTCTCTTCTATAAAACTTATACAAGAGACTAAAGTAGTTAACTTTATAGAATCAACACGTTTGTAGTTTCGATAAGTAATAGTGACCTTCGGATACCTACCCTTAATAAACTTAATAACAGCATTTACCATACTATGGTCAGATAAATAAGGGTCATGTACTGTAATATCCTTAATTAAGTCTATTTTATTACTTATAAAAAGATCTAGCATTGAATCTTTCCTAGTAGGCTTATTAACAAATTGCTTTAAATTAAATGACTCCAGTACAGCTATAAGTTTATTATAATTAACAGGGTCCTTAAGATTAAAATCCCCATGTATAAATAATGGCTTATTTAGAGAACACAGTTCACTGAATATATGGACAAATGAAGTCATATCCTTACTAATACACTCATTGGTATATATAGGTACCCTATATAAGCATACAATAACAAATGATTTATTGTAGCCATCCTGTATTGTAAGAGCATAATATTCTAAGTTTAGGTTTACATCAAGTTCAGTCTTACACTTAAAAGCATACTCAGAAACTTTAAAGAAGTTTTTAACAAATATACCTATTCCACCTCCACCATCATTATATAAGAGTAGTCTATCCTTACGGAAAAACGTATAGCCTGCTATATTTAATGGTGCGATGTTGTCTTTCAAAAAGGTCTCTGTTATACAAAATATGTCTAGTTCATTGTCATAAATTAAATGAGAAATAAGAAACATTTTATTTTTCATAGCCCTTGCATTTACATGAGCTATATTGTACTGTCTATATTTTGGCTTACACGAAAAAGGTTAATGGACTTTTTCCTTATTGTCACGTTAGCATCTCTTCCTGTCGGTGATACATTACTACATAAACTAGGGTCAACAACAGCAATAGCTGCAGAGGTTGATTGTTCACCATTTAAATTAGTTGTATCTACAGTTATTAAATTAGTATTTATCGGTACAACAGTCTTAGCTACCTTATCTCTACTTAACTTATTCTCAATGGACTGCTGCTTAGAAATGTCAGCACTAATGTATACAGACTTGAAAAGATAACGATTCTTTAATTTGTACGCAGACAATAGAACCTTCCTTCTTTCTATTAAGCTACTATATATAAGCTTAACAATACTCTTTTGACCTCTTACAAGTACAAAAATATCTCTTACGTACCCAATGCTAGAGTTGAGAAACACAAGAATATTGGAAATTTCTTCCCTTGGTAAATATCCCTGCTCGCTGCTGCTTAAATCTAAGCAACGAACGATTACATTATATTTTCTGCTTTCTGTTTCCAACTTATGCTCAATTTTTTCAATTTTTGCTGAATTTGAACTAATTTCATTAGTCATAATATCTAACTGTTCAGAAACTGAAGCAACATTTTCGTTTTCAGTACCCATTTTCTGTACTTTATTTTCCAGAACAACTAATCTAGTATGCAACATAGAAAACGACATATGCGATTCTTTGCAAGAATCACAAACCCATATATAATTAGAGAAGTCTTTTACAAAACCTGTTGCGCAACTATGATGGAAAGGGTTGTTACAAAATCCACATCTTACTCCAGGTCCTTCGACTTCTTCACTACATATATTGCACATAGCCACAGAATCCATAATGAAATGATCAGTAATTTTACAATTATTCACCGTATAGTCACTTAGCTTTTTAACACAACTAAAACCAAAAATACCCACTTGAGCAACGAATTTATTAATCCAACTGTGATTCAAATTCTAACACCTACACTTAAACTAGATATTTGTTTAGTTTCATTGAAATCAGTAGGCATTGATTTTGATAACGAAATTGGCCCTTTCGGGTATTCTCAGCCAAATAAATTAAAATTGATCTGTCAATAAAAATCAACAGTCAACCAAAATCAATCAGCTCCAATTTTTATCAAAATTGCCGTTGCTTTCGTGTACACTCACTCACAGAATAATTATTAATATAACATGAAGGTAGTAACTTAATAACTAGGGAATTAATACAGTAATACAATCTATGTAAAAGCACAACCAAATAGCAGGTACTGAGACCTTGCGATGTGTACACGTCCGCAGTCAAAGTGGAATTTTGATAACTTTTATCTCTCAAACTTCCGAAAGTAATGGTTTTTAATTCCGACGTGTAAAAGTAAATATCCTCAAGTGACCAAGTTAATAGGAAACTTAACAACTTTTGTAAAAACATTATATGTGCTTTACTAGGAAAGATAACCGCCTTGATGTTTCGGCTTCTGTTGCCACTTGCTCTTGTGGCTCTTTGGGGTTGGGGCACATGGGCTCAGAGAGAGGGTGGTGGTGACCTAGCTGACCTCGAGACAGCAGAATTTCTAAACAAGCCATTTACAATCAAATATGGAAACAAGACCCATATAATTACTATTTTCTCTTGGAAAAAGTCGACCGGATGAATCATAAACAGAATTATCAATTACAAATATAAAACAGAATCCTAATTTAAACTGGGTAGTGTTGTGACAAAGGGGGAAATGGAGATGCGCGCTGTTCGCCTTTACCGTGTTGCGTATGTTCTTACACTTATTACTAACCAATTTTGCAATAATACTTTTGTTACGATTAAAATAATCCCAAAATGCAAACATAGAGTATTGTCACTACACAATATACATTTGTCTGATAAAACACGATATATGTTATAATGAAACTCTTGAATCATAATAAATATGCATTTCATTTCTCTTTAAGCCAAAGCTGAACCAATGGGATGGAAGAAAATAAAGAAAAAGAAGAAGGGTGGGGACGCAGTGCTGAGTTTGAAGACGAAATTGATGACGATGCAAGATTCCGTATGTTTTATATCAATACATATATTTACTATTTACTTATTTAGGAATCTATTGAATTATTACACGTATTTTTCATTCAAGTTCTAGGTAATTTGACCGAAAGTTCACAACAGTATGAAGATCCTGCCATTAGTTACGTCATCCTTGAGTACCTCTATGATGGCCAATTTGTGGACAATTACCAATTTCCATATTAATTTAATGGTGTTCTAAGCAAATGCTCTCTCGTTTTTTTCATTCATTCAACAAAAGTAAAACTTTCATTTTTATTCAGATAATATAGTTAACAATTAATCACAATCACAATTAGATAATAATGTAAAATTATTTTCGTATAATCTGGAAAAATCCAAGTATATCTTATTAGGGTGCATCAACATTTAAAAAATTAAAATCAAATAAAATTGTAATTGCAAAAAAGTTATAGAGAGCCTTTGAAAACAAAAGAAAAGTTTATTTATATCTGCTTATGAATGCGATGATGGCTTATCAAGCTGGAGTTGCACCGGAAGAATTTTTCGCAGAAATTACATTTGTAGGGTTTCTCATTTGTATGCTTTCGTGTATGAGCATTCAACGTTTGCTTTGATGAAAAACGTCGTCCACAAAAACCACATTTGTGTGGTTTTTCTTTGCAATGCACTGCTGAGATGTGTCTATTCCTTACACATTTTCGTACAAAACGTTTTCCACAAAAACTGCATTCAAATTTCGACCTCTCTTTACCACGATCATGGATCTCTTGATGTATTTTAAGTTTGCCCTTTTGTGTGAATGAAATATTGCAAATTTCACATTTATGTGGTTTTATCCCACTGTGAACAATTTCATGCTGTTTCAAGGTGCCGAATTGAGCAAATGATTTTGCACATGTTATACACTTATACGGCTTTTCTCCACAATGCACAGCACTAATGTGTCGTCGTAGGGTTGGGCGCGCCAAGAAGCCCAAGTTGCAATAATTGCAGACGTGTGGCTTAATTCCGGAATGCGTTTTACTGTGTCTAATCAAATATCCTCGTGTGTTAAAAGCTTTCTCACAAATATTGCATTTGTGTGGTCTTTCTCCAGTGTGAATAATTTCATGCATCTGCAAGGCATGTATCGATGAAAATCTTTTGTCACATTTTTTGCAACTGAATAGCTTAATGTGAAGGTGAACCACTTTAACATGTCTTCTTAAACTGCCTTTAGTTTTAAAGGGCTTTGAGCATTTAGTGCACTTGAACGGCTTTTCCTCTAAGTGAGTTCTCAAATGCCCTACCAAAACAGATTTCCACACAAAAGATTTTTCGCAGATATTGCAAACAAACGACCTTTCTCCATTATGAACTCTTGAATGTTCATTTAATTTGCTTCTTACTGAAAATAACTTGTCACACTTATCACACTTATATAGTTTCTCTTGATTTAAATGTATAATTTTCACATGACAGGATAATTTGAAAGAGGTTGCGAATTCTCGTTGACACAATTGACACTTGTAAGGTTTCTCCCTTGTGTGAATTCTTATATGCCTTTCCAAAACATATTTAGTTGCTAAACACACCCCACAAATATTGCAAGTGAAGGAATGTTGTTCTCGACCTTCTTTTTTGATTTTGCTGTTCGTAAATATCTCACTTTTGACTTCATTGATGAAATTCTCCTCATTCTTTGACGATAACTTGTCGGTTTCTATTTTTCTATTTGCCAACTTTGTCGTTGTGTTATAGCAGTGCTGAAACCTCTTGAGATTTTGCTTACTATTTTCGGGATTAGCTTTTTGGATGATATGGACATAAATCCGATGTATTTTTACTACAGGTTGTCTTCTAGAAATAAGAGTTATTATTTTTGAGCATTTTGGATTTAATCGTTATTTGTGGTGTAAACATAGAGATGCTTAAATAAATATCAACCTTGGACACACTATTAATATATAACATACCTTGACTTTAGTATTGTATTGTGAATTAAGTGTTTGGAGATTAAGCTATCAACCCGGTGTATTTGTACCACTGGTTGCTTTCTGAAATAATATGAGCAGAAATCGTATTACGAGACTCGGTATCATATAACAGTATAATCACACACATATTTAATTTTAATTACATTAGATTATAATAAAAATAATCTAAAATTTATTAGTAACTAATTAATTCATACCGTTCACAAGAGGAAAACATTTCAGACTCCACATTATTATCAGACACCATTGAGTCATCCTCATCCATGGCTCCGGAAATATTTGTTTCTTCCAATCAGCCAGTGCAATCCATAAGAAATTACTTATAGAACTTCAATATTATTTACTAAAGAAAAATCCAGACGGCTGATTTTGACGCCAGAAATTAATGTTCAGTAATTAGTATTTGTGTAGCCAATGTATTTATTCAATTACTAAAACGATAGCTTGAAATTTACAATTTTTAAATATTGTGCTTACAATAAAAAATTAATTCGTGACAATTGTTTGGGAATTTATGGTTTGTTTACTACTTTACATCATACTAAATGACTTCAGCTGGATGTCTGAGAATATTTTTTCCCTCCAACCTTTTAGAGAAATGTAATGTTCTTGCCTGCCTCAGGCTAGTGAGTTTCATGAACAGCTTTTAACACAGTCTTGCACACCCAACTTTAGGCAACCTTTTAGTCTTTTAATCCCGATCCTAAAAATGCAGTCTGCTAAAGAAATTTTATTGCATCTTAATGTCCATTAGGTTAGTTTTAACTAAGGGGAATTCCGTCTGAAGTGTGCTCTAACTCAGACAGTTGTTTTTCACGATGTTAGGGATTGCAAAAAGACTTATGT
>JAQFYC010005785.1:0-13578 GCA_034694165.1 Tomocerus mixtus | reverse complement strand
TTTGATCAGTGTTGCATTTGTTTTAAAAAAAATCCGATTGGTCCGAAATATTTTTTAAATTGTATCGATTCCAATCGGTCTCGATTTCACGCATCAAAAAAGTTTGCAGATAAGCATACAACTTTTTATTTTAGGAATGAGAGGAAAATTAAAAATTTTTTTTTTAAAATCCACCAAAACTTTCCAAAAATCCGGATTGAAAATTTCTATTCGATCCCATCTCTACTATTTAGCTCGGCTGCACTTCCGAATGATTTCATTTGCTACTTTCTCCCTTGCATCCTCCGAAGGAAGTTTGAGTAAAAGGCTTCATTTCATTTACTTCCTCACTCAACTCTACTCCACTCAACTCCTCTAAAGTTTTCCACTTGAATGAAACGAACTTTCTCTCTGCTTTCTCTCATTTGGTTAAAGAACCAAGACAAGATGTACATATTTCCACGAAGAAGGAGCTTAACTTAGCTTACTCACTCATTCACTCACAGTTTAGAGTTTACATTCGGCTTTTGACTTTCACTCTCCTCCTCAACTCTGCCCTTAAAATCCTCAAAACTCAATTCCAGTATAATTCAACTCAACTGAAGCCAAACCAAGAGAAAGTCAAGTCAAGTCAAAACAACTCTCGCTCCTCAGCGAATAAACTAATGTAAGTAAGCAAATGATTTCTCTTTATGGCGGACCAGGAATTGCTACAGATGTTCCCTTAAATTACAACATGATAAAACTGACTTACCAATCTCTTCAATCTTATTTATACTAATCTCGTCTCTTTACATGATCAACTACACAAATACAACTGCATCTAATCTCCATGCATTATTTACAATTTAAGTTTAATGCCCACATGTTCACTCTCTAATGTAATCACAATGTATCTATTTACTAGCATCGAAAAAATGTTGTACCACTGAAACTTGGAAAGTTTATTTGGAAATCGGGAAAATGAGGCGTGTCTACTTTTGGAATTTGGGAAGCCAAAAGATTTCTCCATTTGGCCAAATAGAGAAAGTTGAAAGTAGGGGCGTGGCTACTTATGCTAAGTAGCAAAAACTGATTAATCATATAATATATCGTTGCCTTGAAATTTTCTTGTCGATGTATGGATTCTTCTAATAGTTAATTACGAAATGCCCTATTAAGAATAAAAAATTAATGCCTTTTAATTTATTGTCTCACTGTAACTGTACTGACAATAGAAAATGTAGCATTTAAATCCACTATGTTAAATTAACTGTTATGGTTTTGCCCTGGCGTGCGTGGCTTGGACTCTTTTTGCAACATAACCTTGAATTGGATTTACAGTAGTCGCATTATTAAGGAGTTTGTCTCCTTTATGTGAATGCTGTGTCTGTCTGTCCGCCTGGTTTCGGCCAAACTCAAAAACGGTTTGAGATATCGACTTCAAATTTTCAGGGCAGTCTATGAGGTTCCTCTGGGGACATCAGTGGGAAATGGGGCTAATTGGCCCACCCCCTCTGAATTTTGACGTCGCCCCCATTTTTTGAAATTGCAACATATAGGGCAATTGAGGTATCTTTGGAAAGCTGTTGTTATCATAAATCTAACTATGAATCCCAATTTATCCCAGGCGAAGGGCAACTTGAGATTTCATGATCATTCGATCATCATGATGATACGATGATAAACAACGCTACTAATTTAAAAATTTGGTAATGCAAGTTCCTTTTCTACAACATTTACCACGGTTTATTTAAGTTTTCAATTCTTCACTACTCTAATCAAGTTGGAATACTTTGGTTAACAGCCGTTTCATTCTAAGCTTCCTGAAAGCGTAAAATGTCACGTACGGTCTCATTGCAAAAATTAAACGTTACGTGTCACAATAGAAATATTCACGATCTGGGTTTTACACACAAAAAGCTTAACTTAAAGGCATATCGAATCTCTTCTAGGATATTCTCAAGTTTGTATCTCCTTTAGTGTATTAGTTATGCCGTATTGTGTACAGTATAAGTACACCATACATCAGACATTTGCTGTTTTGCAAATTGTCCATTGATAATGAATGTGAGTTTGCAAATTCTAAAGAATTTGGCACCCTTGTGTACAGTGTACATAAATTCATTTGTGTTCAAGCTGAATGTTTACGCACCTTTGTCCAAAATTCTTTATTCGAATATTTATAATTCTTTCAGGAAATGCGTGGTCATGCTTTGGAACTGGGAAAATACTTATTAAAAGCTGCTATATTTTTGCCAAACTCTACGAAATGTTTCTGCGCAATTTCTTTTCATGTTTCAAGGGAAATACTTCTACTTGATAATTGTGACCATATTTACTATTCTCTTACAATTTCCCTGTCATTTTCCCCAATTTAGAAGATTTTTAGGTTACCGTTGATTTTCTACACAAAAAAACCACGCGGACAAATTCAGAAAATATTTCCAAGTGTTTTCTATACGTACAGTATATATAACTAGTTTTAATTACATATTACAGCAGTAAGTAATTGGAACTCATGGATAAATAGCAAAGGCCGAGTGTTAAGGGAATTCTGAGCAGTACGGATACAAGTAAGTGCTCCACCTTTTAAAGGCCAAAGTGTTGGCTCTGGACAAAAGCAATCCATCTCTGTTCTCCCAATCTAAAATAATGAGTCTTTTATTGCAGTGTAGAGAATCTTTGGCAATTAACAGAGTCTGTGACTAATGCTTGACGCAGTCTGTCTGTCTGGCAAACTCCGATACATCCACTCACAATCAGCTCAATAGCAACACAAGTAAACCAACAAAATCACCAAACTTCACTGATAAGCTCTACACTTCCGTATATTCAATAAAAACTATTTATTTACAGCAGCACAGTATTTTCTTAGACCAATACGCACAAGATTGCGTTCCAAATTGCTCCAAAAGTTCCAACATTTGAGTATTAAGAAATACATTACCCACTAAGTATTTCTAATCCGAATCCAATCGCAATGTAATAGAAATTTACAAATAAATAGGTACAACCCTGCCAAATGTATAATCTTAAGTGTTTGTACTAATCTTGCTACAAATATTGCCGAGATTATCGTGCTTAAAGGACTACATTTATTTGTGCAGGAGCAATTACAGGAATATTCAGTAGGTAAATTAAATACTAAGCTTTTGTTCATAATTACCGATGTATATTAACAACTGTTATAAATCGTTCTATTTTTTAATTTAATTAATTGATCGTATATTAAGGGATTTCCACAAGGAAATAAACTATCGATGGTTTACAAGCACATTTCTTCGTCTTCTGATCTGTTTACTGTCTGCCATGCATTTCTCAAAGAAAAGGGAACCCGGAATATATTTGTGTAAAGATGTGATTGATTATGTTCTAAGTAAACGAGTTTCTTTTCCTTCCCTCTCCACTTTCATTTCAACACAAGCTAATTGTACATAGTTTCCCTTTATTTCCAACTCAGACTCTAATTATAAATAGACTTCCTATGAACAGTGTACTTCTAATTACACTTAATTGCACCAAAATGCCAAAAAGTGTATACACTGTTTATCCTCACTTGCACTAACTACGATTTCGGTGTAAGTTATAAGGAATAGTGCATTTTCTGCTTTATATCTGTATAAGAATTCATTCTAATGATAAATACTTACTGTATACTGTACACAATTTCATTTTAACTCTTTGGAAACTTAAATAAATGGACGGGAGTAATACAGATAATTAGTAAATATAAATCTACCTCTCCATATCTGTAGGTTATCTGTGTCTGCCTAAGAATATGCAAGATACTATAGAAGAGTAGATGATTTTACTTGACTGACTAACCTACAGACAGTTGCTGCCAAATTAGAAATTTGCTGGAAGAGGAGAAATACTAAAATTTGTTCTTTGAGTATCTTTAGCCATTCATTTGAGAATGAGCAAGACTCGAGGACAAAATACAAAGACATTCCCTTGGCTTCCCTTACACTAAACTCTAAACTTCTTCTAAATGGCCATTCATTCTTCAACGGAATTGTAAAATCGTAATTAGCCAAAGAAAAATACATTCTTTAGGATTCCAGTTCCAGCAAAAAAATCCTTTGTGCATGACACTAGCACGACAAAGTGTACATCTTTCTGTACAATATCATTTCTATATAGTATATAGATCTATAGTTATAGTCTACTGACGTAGGAATTGTTGTCATAATTATATTATACGTATTTTCTACGAATTCAGTGATATTTCTTGAGTTATTGCTTCTAAGGTTCCAACTTCCAACAACGGAAATATGGGCATTAGTGTAAGTGATAAATAGTTTACCTTTGCTCTACTCCCTCAATTTGTTTGATGTGATGTGAGTGACTGAGAAAAAGTCGTAAGAGTTTTACAATACAAAATACAATTGTACTTCTATTTAATTTTCTACCTCCATGCCAGCAAAGCAACTTTTGGTAAATTATTGTTCAGGGACTTTATATAGTTTCCGGGGAATAGTCCATTCAAGTAAAAATGACAACAGACCGTTAAAAGTTAAGTGTGGTCATTAACAAACAATAACAGATCGTAAAGAGAACTTACCCAAGGTCTGGCCCCAAAGAAGCCTGCCATCTTCTCCTAGACAGGCGCTTCGAGCGTCAAAAGGGTTCGTGAACTGAATGAAAGCGTATCCTTTATGCATTGAAATTCCTATAAACAAAAAACAGATTTAAGCATTAGAACTCCTTTTTATAAATACATTTATATGTAATTACATGTGTAATGTATATCGTAGTGTACATAATAGAACTAAAATTAAAACTACATAGAAATACCACAGTTAGCTAAAACTATGTACTAATATAAATCAATGCATTCGTCAAAAATAACTCTTTGTGATGTATGTGACATATTTAGTAAAGGATAATGAGACATATGACATAATTAGCTACGTATTTAGTATTTGCAGTTGGCATTCCCACAAGAAAAGAACAATTTGCTTCGTCTGGCATTCTGGCACATGTCTGGCCTCACAAATTAGAAATAGGAAACTAGTAAGTACATTTCTGCTTTGCAGGTGCAGGTGCTACAAATTCTAGCTACTGCCAAATGACTATTGTATGTATGTATGTAAAAGAAAACTTGATTCTTATTCTTAATTACTTCAGTACAAGTACAAGTACAGTACACCAAGTACAGTAGCTTTGGCTTTGATCTGTCTCAAAATATTTCTACTTTAATTGAGAAATGAAGATTAAGTTGCTGTATTTACGAATTTAATGCTGGGAGAGGAGTTTAGGGTGATGCATGAAAGGATTCTACTGACAACCAAGAAGACACGCGCTTACAGAATAACAATTTGGGTAAGAGTTCTTACATTTACATTGCTACAGATACATACACAAGTATTAATATGCAAGATCCTTATTACTTGGAGTTTATTTCTGCAAAAGGTAAAGGACAGGGACAGAGGAAGACAGATTCAAACTCTTGGATTACATAAAGTTGGACAGAAAGATGTGAAGGATCTTTCTCAGATTCATTTCTTGTGTCCTTTCCTCTCTGTTGTGTCCTACAGGAATAGCAAACTAAACCAAACCACACTTCTAGAATACAAATAAACTAAGACAAACATTTCTCCGAGTATTTGTATACGATATACTAAAGTATTATGTACTTACAACCACAGCTGCTCTGTACGTACTCTGCAGTCACGATTATTATTAGTAGTCTAGTCAAAGTACATTCTGCAAGAAGATGTGCTTACTGAAGAAATACTTGTTTAAAAGAGAGCTTAACATGTTTGTAGTATTTGTACTCTGTAGATCTAGTACATACATTGCTATAACATTCGTGTGTACACTTTAAATGAGAGTTGTACTACATATAAATAGAATTTGCATGTAACACTGTTCCTGTTATTATATTCAACTTAAATACTTCATTATATGTAGAATGCATTTATTACTCTGTACATTGTACGCTGTACAGTACAATATTGCTGTACTGTACACCGAAAAGACATTAAGCTTTAAGAAATAGAAAGTAGGGCTTAACGAAGGAAAACTGATAGTCGCATTTTTGGAATACAATTACAACAATATCCCATTCCTAAACATTTTCTCTAATATAAATAAATTGTCAATCCTCCAATACTATATAGAATTAGCACACACAATTAAATTATCTGTATGTTAAACAAAATATAGCTACTACATAATTCTACCGTAAGACTTAAGTGCAGTGTGAATGAATTCCCAACTTAGGTACGTTAGCTTATTAATAAACAGTCGTGTAACTAAAAAAGGGAATGAAAGCGTCTTACACGCTGCTGGCCTTAAGAAGCCTGGAGTCTATTTGCATTTACCTTAAGAACACCGAGCTTGAGCTAACTCCATAATAAAGCACCAGCCAAGTGTACTCACTAACTATACTCTAATTATGCAAGTTCTACTATTTACTCTACTATAGTAAAGATAGAGTAGTTTTTGTGTTATATATAGAACAAGGGAAGATAAGCTATAAAGACTATAAAGAAAGTCATTCATTCTGCAAAGCTTAGAAGACTGTGGAAGTCTCTACGGAAGATGTCTAATGCAAACGAGTCCCATTTCTCATTTTGGACGGATTCTCTCTCGTCGTCTTGACTTCATCCCCTGGCTTCTCTGGCCGTGTGGCTGTCCTTAGTCCTCCTCCTCCGTGAATGAATCATAATAAATAATAATACAACTTATATTCTCAACTCTACTTTACTTACACAATGTTATTCCTTATTCATCCTCGTCTACATATACATACAGTATACAACTACTATTATAGCTAATCAAACCGCTTATAAATACTTCTACACTTAGTTCTTACCTGCTAAAACCTTTTTTCTCTATTAAGCTTAAGATTGTATTACTAAATTACTAATAGCTTGATAATTCCGGTTTAAATATTATTTCTAATGAGATAACGAAGGATAAGGATGTATATATTACTTCCATTTTACATAAGAATTTACCTTGTACATATTATAATGCTTAGGTACCTAAAATAACTCATTTTTGTACCTTTACATAAAGACAGAACATCTTAGACAGTGCAAATAAACTGACAAGTAAATTGACAATTTATTTAATGCTAGAAATAAACTGCGGAGAAGCGAAGAAAGAAAATGAGGGGAATAAACAGTTGTTCTTTCCCGAAAGTATTTTGTAAGCGACGTAGTAGCTGTAGTGCTGTTCTGTGAGTGCATTTCCCATAATGTGGTACTTACACTCAACGAGTCAACCAGTCTAGCAAATAATGAGAAAAAACTCATTTGGCTAAGAAAAAACGGAAATTCTTTCTTAGGGAGGAATTTGAGTCGAAAACCCTTATTCTGATGATGGCCCAAAATAATGTCGACCACCTATACGCCAAAATACTTTACTCAGTTACAATTTTACATGCAGCTTTTTACATGTGCCTTTTGCCTTATACTATAGTACATTCGCAGAACTAGAATCAAATTCTAAGATTTGATATTTCATTTCCTAAATAAAACTTTTTGTACAAACATTGTACACAGAACTAGAACTTTTGTAAATGGTGTCAGTGCAAGTAGTTGTACATATAAGGCAAATAACTGTATATGGACAAATAGTTGCTCCGCCTTGACTTGCACTTATAATGTAATCCCATTGTAAATGATAGTCATAAAAATAATATGTACACAACAGAAGAACACAGTACATACAATACATAAGTGTTCATGTTATAGGAATAGCAATGTGTTTTGAGTGAGTGAGTGAGTAACAAATTACAGAACAGCAACAGACACTCGTCTCCCTAACGCAAAACATTCTGCCGAGGAAACTCCGACCGAATTCTTTAGGAGTGAGTGAGTTCTACCCGCCCGTGTATCCACATTATAACTATGAATGTATGTACACCATCCTTAAGCATATTATGGCAACTATTTTTCTCATCTGCATGTGCACCATTAAGTACACCAAACCAACTACTAGCAAGATGCATGCATATTCATTTTTTGTGTTACCTCCTCCCTCACTGCACAATTCTTTACTGGATGAAAAGTATTTCTTGCTATATAAACCTACAGTACACGCAAGCATTCACTTGGAAAATATGTAAGAGCCGCATAACAGCACTCATATTGCACACAGAAAATATTTTTCTATACTACAAGCGCATAGAAGAAGGAAACTATTCACTCTGTATAAGGATTCTTGGGAGACCTTGCAAAATTAATTCCATATTGGGAAATTCCTTACATCCATTAACATGTAGATGATTTAAAAACCAAAAAACGATTTCTCTACTTGACTAAAGACGAATGTATCATATTGTTCCACAATTTTGTGTACTTTTTTAATTTTCCTTTCCACTTTCCTATTTAATATTCAATTATATTAACTAAACATTCACAGGATAGGCTAAAATATTAGAAATTATTCTTAAATAGATCGAAAATTTCCTAGAAGCGGTTCTTAGACTGAATATTCTAGAAAAGTTTGTTCCAATTAGTGATCTAGTATTTACGACAGTTCATTTTCAGCTACTTTTTTTACATGCAAATCAAAAAAAATGTTATTCATAAAAGAAATCCCTTAATACCGAAATCTTTATAGGTGGAATGGACTGTATTTGGACGGACCTGCATCGGAGTATCCAGAAACCAACAACGAACATCAACATGCCATCATAACAGAACATAAGGAGCCACTCGGCACGGCACAACTCTCTTCCCCTTATTCCATTCATCAACATACATACGAAGAAGGTTTATCTTTAGCTTCTTAGTGGCCATAACTCATCCAAACTTAGCAAACTTAGTGAATGTGTTCTTTGCAAGTATTACGAGTATGTACTTACATAAGTTCAGCTTAAATATCTTATAAGCCGAATGCCCTCTCTTTAAAAATGAATTCTTTTGCCTACAGAGGCTTACCATTCATTGTGGATTATCATTATCATGCTCTTGTATAGGAAAGTTATATTATTTAAATACAATAAATAATAATAAAGATAATTAGATAATCAGTTTTTGAGAAAAACGTAAGAATTAAAGTTTTTTTAAAATATTGACAGAGACGTTTGGGTAAGAAAAAGCGTGTCGTCATTTAAATCCCTTTTCCAAAACTGGTTCATCCATGTTAATGTTGAGTATCAAGTTAAGTTAACTAATAGAAGGTTAGGGATGCAGATGCACGTTAAGCCCTCAACATGTTTTACATTATCCACTTTAGTTTTTCTTTCCTAAATTCTTGATTTCAGCTTCATTTGCAACATACTGTTTCCTAATCTTCATCTTCCGCCTATTCATCCTTTCCACTTAAATATGTTGCTACTTTTATTTATACAAAGGAAATTGATGTATATTTTTCATTTAAAACAGCTGAAGATGAAATTCAATCTCTTTATTGAATTTGAATTGTATTTTCATGCAAAACAAAAATAAGCGAACACCTACAGTATTTACGGTAAATTACCAATCTGCTTTTAAATATGCGAGAGAATATCCCAGCAGCAAATATCTTATGAAGGAAAACAAGCACAATGCAAGATATTTAGCATAATGGATGTTTTAGAGGTAATATTCCCAAAAAATGTTGTTTAAGAAAAGCAAATATTATTTCTAAGAACCATTCGTATGTTAATGGTAGCACATCATTGAAATTCCGCTGGAGATAAATGTTGCAGATAAAAAATGGATATTTATGAAGGAGCCTGGAATGGATACATAAATAAATATTACTTTGAATTGTTGATTTATTGCTTTGTCCAAACTACATCTAAGCTCATCTCCTAAAACATGTGCCTACTGTCTACCTGTGCTGCGGCTAGATAGATAACTTAAAAAAGTGCAACAGCTTGACTCTAATGTAGCCGACAAGAAACGAAAGGGGATCTTCTTTTCTCCCGAAAATAATTTATAATAAAAAGAAGCTGGAATATCTGAATTGCAAATTATTTATATCCTCCTCCTCTTTTCTTCTATTCTACAAATAGTAAGTGCATCTTCTATCTTAAATAATTCAATTACCTTAGGCAATAAATTTTATTTATTGCAATTAGACAAAATAGCTAATCAGTTTACGGAATATTCTAGTTAAGGAAATGATGACAGGACAGACTGCACAGTCTGCTCCAGAAATAAAAGTTATGTTCCCCGCTGAGTTGAAAAGTTGGAATTCTGCATCAGAGAACCCGTAACTTATGTTCGTATTCAATGAATGCAATAAGGTACTTCGTCAGAAAAGTTAACTAAATCAATTAATTAAGTTTCCCATGTTTTATTTGGAGCGTTTAAGGTTTAGCTTACTAGAATCTAGAATGCTAGTAAGATATCAGAAGAAATTCTCATAGGAAAATGGTAAAATATTATTAATACATTTATTAGCACATGGTCCTTAAAATTATCCATGGTCTGGATATTTGTATGCTTTCTTTTTCCAGGAAAATCATGATCATTCCACGAAGGGAGTCGGTAACTATTTACAAAATATATTTCTACTGTTACATATATTTAATGCATACTATATACAAAATAGAGGACAGATTTAGTACATAAGTAGAGCGATTAGGTATGTATAAAATAACCGCAACGTGATATATGGTCTAAATAAAAGTTTTACATGTCACAGACTGGAATACAGATTTAGTATACTTATTTAAGTATATTGTATAGAGAAAGTATTCTTTGAACGTTTTTCTGTTTGTCGCAGTGTGGGCCTTCTATATAAAGCTTCTAAAGGTATATTTGCTCTATATTCGGTATTTAATGTTTAAGGAGGAGGAAAGTTTCCTGCAGTGTGTACAAATATGTATTCAGTGTTGCAGTATTTACAGAAGGAATTAGTAAGGAAAAGAAAAAGTGTAGTTGAGTCATTTCTCTTGTATAGACGAGACGGAGGAACGGGAAGGAAACTCTTGAGTCCTGAATGGGCTCTTTAAAAAGAGCTCAACTCTTCTCGTACAAGTTGGGACATCAGCAGGACAGACGAGAGGAGACAAGTCAAAGTCAACCCAAAAAACAAGTCTCGCTCTGCCTCCCTTCCTTTGGCCTGCCCTGCCGTCTCACTCACTCACTTGCTAACTACTACTATCTACAATATATGTACATAAGAAAAAGACATAAACTATAAAGATATATGCAATACCACAGATACAAAATATATATTTACATTTTTTCCTATACAACTAGAACTTCACTTTACTCTGACAACAGGACAGAACAGAACAATTCGCTGTAGCCATGTACATACAAAGGAAAGCCAAAGTTTGCTCTTCTAAATTCAGTATCTACTTTTATGTAGTTCACCTAACAGAATGACATATTTTACAGGATATATTTTATTTTGTACAACCCTGGTCTTAATATTCTGCCCCCTTTGATGTTTTATTTCCAGAATTGTTTGAGAAAACCAAAATTATCAAAATTATAAGCATTACATTGAATAGAACCGAGAAAACTCCTTAAAATGCCCGGATTTTCGAATTTTTAAAGGTTCAACAAATTCTTTTCCAAAATATGAATCATCCTCATACAAAAAAAACACTTTTTTCACTTTCTTAAAACATAAACTGACCAAAATTCTTCAAAATATCCGCAACAGTTGAGGGAAGCCAGGAAAGTGATAACCCTGGTAATTTTGGACATTTTTCGGTTTAACTGCTTACAATTTACTTTTAAATTGTCCGATTTTGATAGAAGGAGCTTAAATGAAAAGGAATATATTCTATCCGGATACTACAGCTGGACAATTTTTGTTGTTCACCAGTAATTCTACAAGAAAAATGTTCAGGTGGGCAATACATTAAGAATATCCCTGTATTTGAAGGAATGTATTATAGGGAAAGAGGAAAGACGCAAGGAAACCGACATCTTATGGTTGTAAATCATTTTACCACAAGAACTTCAGCTCAGCTCACTTCTCCGTCTCTGGTCTATGCAAATACACATCCACAGATAAATATACAAGTACATTCAACATTCTACAGCTACAAAGTATTTAACTTCTGGAGAGTTATGGAATATCTCTACACTTATCGTTTTAGCTCCACTATAAAATATAACTTACAACTTACGAACAAAGATATATCTGTAAGTACCTATACAACTATAAAATTTGCTATAATGTTCCATAATAATATGCTCTATATAGCAAAACAGTTTTTTAAGTAGGTACAGCTGTCTGTGTCGCGTGTGTATGGGTATTAGGAGGAAAGCTGATTGTTAGTCAAACGGAGGAGCCTTACGTCTTAGCCTTAGCCTTACTTACGTTTGTAGTAGCATGCCTGGCAGGCCAGCCATTATTCCATGACAAGTCTTAACTTATCTTTGCTTAACTTATAATGGAAGGTAAGAAAACTCATTCATATTGCCATATGCCATGCAATGCAATCTCCTAACTTAAAGTCACATTAAAGTGGACTGGACTGGAGTTTGCATATATATCTCCACTTTTTATATGGAGAATAGAATAGCATGTCTTGTCCACATATGACAGATAATCGTCTACACTTTTTTTCACTCACGTACTCAAATACTTCACAATGTATACTAAAAATACAGAATATCCAAAAATTGGAGAATAAGTTTTGAGACCACGATTTTGTGGAGTTATGTTTATTTACATAGGAGACACGCTTCTTCAGCTAAACACCTTCCACATACTTATATCTCCACAAAACACATTTTAAGAGCAAAAGTTCTATTATTTAAGTGTGTATGCTTATAAACGACAATCTTTAAAATAACCACAGCTGCTTTTTTATAAACCACTCCACTATACCTATATATAGAGTAAATGCAAATATAACGAAGCTCTCGTTATTTCTTTAGCTGGAACTGGAAGTAACAACACTGGAATATTATAGTGCCTTTTTGTCCAGTCCAGTCCAATACACATTTAGAGTTTTTGGCATCCCATTTGTCGCTATTCACCTAGCTGTACAATATTAAAAATGCTAAATTTTACAGGTACTTTTTGTATTTGTCTCCTAATGCACTGTTTACTTTTTAGAATAGGAAAATGATATAAGTATTACAGTTAGACACAATACGAATGTTAAGGTAACATTACTTGCATGGGACTGGCCACACTAGGTTTTTCATAAAAAAAGCTACTGATTATAATTTCAACTAAAATGTTTAATTTTTAGGATTTATTGCATATGAACACGCACGAAACTGCATTTCAGGTGCTTAACATCTATGTAACTACTTATTTTTTGTGTATGCTTGCCTTACGATTATGCATGACAGTATGAGTAACAACGTTCAGATTTTTTAATGGTGTGTGTGCCGTTTGTGGTAAAGTCCTCAAATCATATGATCAGGTATATTTCTAATTTCTAGTTAGTGATTGCATTTATCTTATGTATTTAAATAAATAAGCTTAAGTAGTTTAGTTACGTATTATGTTCTATCGAGATAATTTCTCCAAAAGAACCAACAATATTGACATTTAATAACTAAATATCTGGATCCTAGAGACTAGCTGTTACATAATTCTGCCAAAGGACCAACTTATGTAACAATTTACGACCCCTTAAATATATACTAGAGCTTATGATATAGATGTATGTAACCATCCATCATGAAAATATTTAAGAGAGTGAGTCACTCAAGACTCCATAATGTATTAAAAAATGATTTATAG
>JAQFYC010005784.1:0-13580 GCA_034694165.1 Tomocerus mixtus | reverse complement strand
ACTAAAAAGTGTAAACATTGTCCAAAAAGTGTAAACGTTGGATATGCCTGTTACCATAGCAAACTAAAAAGTGTAAACATTGTCCAAAAAGTGTAAACGTTGGATATGCCTGTTACCATAGCAAACTAAAAAGTGTAAAGATTGTCCAAAATATGTAAACAGTGGACCAAAAGTTTAAATAGTCTAAATTGGATATGGCAGTTTACATAGCGTGATTTAAAAAGTGTAAACAATGGATTTAAAAGTGTAAACATGCGTACAAAAGTGTAAACAATGGATTTAAAAAGTGTAAACATGCGTACAAAAGTATAAACAATGGATTTAAAAAGTGTAAACATGGGTACAAAAATGTAAACAATGGATTTCAAAAGTGTAAACATGGGTAGAAAAGTGTAAACAATGGATTTCAAAAGCGTAAACATGGGTAGAAAAGTGTAAACAATGGATTTCAAAAGTGAAAACATTGGTAGAAAAGTGTAAACAATGAATTTAAAAAGTGTAAACATTGATTTAAAATTGTAAAGCCGTTGCTATGGCAAGCAATTTTGGGCCGTTGCTATGGTAACGTAAACTCATTGCCATGGTAATGTAAACCCGTTGCCATGGTAAACAATGTTACGCGGTTGCTATGGTAATTTAACCCGTTGCTATGGTAAGTAATGTAAGGCCGTTGCTATTCAATTTTTGCTTGAGGAAGCACCAACCTCAAAAAAGAGTCCGACAAACTTACATACATACATACAGACAACTGAGTATTATAATATAGTATAGATTTACACAAAGGGAAATTAATAATTATTTGACTATTACTATTAACTCTCGGGTGCTACTTTTTTCAGCTGCGGCATTGGAATGGAATGAAAATTTTACCTGATGTGTTGTATAAAACTATAATTCCGGAGAATGTAGAGTAGTATCCAAGTATATACATTTATTGCTCCATAAAGTCCATATAGCAGCGTGCCAATTTGAATCAGCATAAGAAGGGATTTCACCATGATGTTGTCGTAATATGGAGACACGAGAAAAGACAATTGATGTCGCCCTTCAGTTATGCCCGCTATTGTCCCGATGGCGAAAGCAGCTGCACTCATGAATGGAATAAGAATTTTGGATACCAGTGTTTCCATTTTGCTTGACTTTTGGCTTTCACTATTGCCTAGAATTTAAAACAATTATGATTTCATTGTTGTTATGCATGTTGAGATGTAAAAAATATAGAATAGAAATTATCGGGCATTCAAGGCAAAGGTCATGCTTATTCTATTATCGGATTACATATAATTTTTTTCTCGGGCGGGAGCTGTTAAGCTACAGTCCAAAATGTTTGCGTTTATTACAAACACCTTCAATTGCTTACCTTTACTGGCTACACAATATGATTGCAAACAGTTCAACATTGTATTCAGTTCTTCCATTTTCAATACAACAGTCGTTAGACAAATGAGAGTTCCGCCATAGAGAAGGATCCAAAGGAAAATAAACACAATTCCTTTGATGTCTTGATAACCAATTGATATTTCTACATACAATTGGAATATTTCGTAACATGAAAGTAGGGAGAGAATTAGTATAAGATATTTGATCGTGGTCTGGGATCTGGACACAGAAAATGTACTTGTAGACTTGTCCCAAGATAAGGGAACCAGGCCTGTCTTGTGACCCACGTTTACGTAGTACCCAATACAAGAGAAAATATTTTCCCCGTTTGAAAATTCCGAAATTCGGCTGGTAATTGAATTTAACAAAGAATTGAATACCGAATCGACTGAAATTTTCAAGATTTGTATATTCGGGAGAAAACCCATTCTGTAAATCTTCCGTGTGAGTCTTACGTCCTTCGATCTTCTACCTTTCAGAATGAGGGCTTAGAATTAAGTTGATTTAAGGACTGATTTTCTGCCCTGTGGATTCCCGTCAGATATCGATTAATATGCTCTACATGGCCCCATATTATATAAATAAATAGCTATTCCTGTGAAAATGTTAATTATCTGGAAATATTAATAAATGATCTAGTTATATATATAGTCAGTCTGGTAGTCTGGTTATGCAAAACAGTTACCTTGTTAAAAATTACTATCATACAACTATACTACAATATATAATGTAACCACGAAAGTACTTTTACATTCCATTCGAAGAAAAGAAATTCTGTAAAACTTTTGAATAAGTCCCACTTTTATATACTTTTATTCTGTTAGAACGGGACAATGAGATATAAACGGAATTTTGAAAATCGGACCGAAAGGGTGTCTTATTAGCTTTACTATTCTTGTCCTCCTACTTCTTTCTGCATAAGATTTGTAAATTAAGATAAATTTCACCTTTTCATATCATGGATTCCCCGATGTCGATTCATTAGTTTCCACCATAAGTCTGTCATAGTATATATTATTTCGTATTACATGTCAAGTTCTCAAGCTCATTGCCGTTAGGTTTTAGTAAGGTATCCATAATACAGATACTTAGAAGTCGAATCAAAATGTATCACACGTAATACATCTTTCATTAGCTGTTTCATCTTTTATTTATAATTCCCTAGAACTAAATAAATGGTAATCTAGTATTTATGACATATTTTAGGCAATACAAGCTATTATGCTCTTACACGAGCTTCGATTTCCGAAAGCATAAGAAAGGGGCGGCATAGGCAATGCTTATCATAAACTTAATCTAACATTCATGATTTGGTATTTTTCTAACTCACTATTCTACCCTGAGTGTTTGGAATTAAAGTTAAGTTTAATCACTTTAGGGTTAATTCAGTCTTTAGTAAACTATTAACAACTTTAATGGACATAATAAATACTAGAAAAGTATTTATGTCTTCTAGGATTTATCATCACCCAGGAGATATACTATTACCGAGAGCTTATATTATATTAAATACGTCTCAAGTTCTCAAGCTCTTTGCCGTTAGATTAGTAAGGTAACATAAAATGTATTTGCTCATCAATTCTTTGAAATACTTTTCTATATCGAATATAAACCAAGCAAATACGGATACAATAAGTGTTTCGGAGCCAATACGTAATCTCACATTGTCCCAATTGGTTCGGGAATTGTGAGAGTGTTAGTTATCGCGTTGTAATCTGTTGACAGAATTCAAAATAGTTAAGACATTTAAAAGTTAATCTAGGGTACCTCTCGACCGATTTGCCCCATTTACAAAATCAAGAGGGATTAAAATCCATGCTACCGAAATCTGAAAACAGAATTCAAAATCGTTGATCCGTTCATAAGTTATAGTCTAACCGGATGGGGACGTTCAGCCAGCCAGACACAAAATCCATTCCCGTAAATGTGTCTATACGCTACACTCCATACATGCATGTATATTACTGCCTAGTACTGTTATAAATATATCATAATTAATGTATAAATATGCTCCATTCTTTACTTAACTTCCTTAAATCCCCAATATATTCTAGTGGCTGCTTTGGCTTAGTGCGGAAGTATCGAGCTGTGTGTAAAAACACAGCCAGAATATTTTTGGTGATTTTCCTTCTTTATCTATCTAATTTGAATTATCCTTATTTCTACTATTTAAACACAAATCTTATTTTCCAAATTATCTATATTATATACCTACCTACATACCGAGTTATAAAGTTGCTCGGAATGCTGTCTTATAATTAGTATACATAATTAATAAATATATTTTTGTATAATCCTAAGTAATAGTAAGCATAAACATCATACAATGTTACTATTCACAGCTTTGATATTTTCTACTTTCCTGTGTTATACTGGAGTATAGTAGATACGTATTTCATGTCAGAAAAAGCAGTTAAATTATGTATTGTATTTGCGTTATTAGTATTATTAAAGTGATAATGTCAAGTATTAACAAATTAGATTAGAAATGCCTTCCGTAGTTCGGTTTTAATTCACATGTATTTATCAAAGTGACCGATTAATTTGGCATTCCCAATGACACAACATATTGACCTTTGAAAAAATTTAACCTTTGGGGTGAAAGTTTTCCAATCGCTTCTAAATGTTAACTGTTTTACAAATTACAAAAAGCTTCAGTTGGGAATTAATTGCTTGAACACAGAATCCCGATACTACATATTACAAATAAAATATGTACCGGAATATTGTTGACTGTATATCTGTTGTAGGCATTAAGCAAAATCCGGCATTAACGTTAATGCCTAGAGGCAATAAGCAAAATTTTCCCAAAATTGCAGTTTTTGGCCATAAATGAGTATTGAACATAAAATTTCTTAATATTGAATTTATCAGTCTGATAAAGCAATTAACGGGGATTCCAAAAAGTGTTACCTCAGCAATTTGTGATTATAAATGTCCTTTTTTTAGGCACTTATATTTGAAAATTTAACTGCCCATAAAATGAACATTTATAATCACAAATTGTTGAAGTAACACTATTTGGAATCTCCGTTAATTGCTCTATCAGACTGATACATTCAATATTAAGAAATTTTTTGTTCAATACTCATTTATGGACAAAAACTGCAATTTGTGGAAAATTTTGCTTATTGCCTAGGCATTAACGCTAATGCCGGATTTTGCTTAATACCTGCAATATATCTAACGAATACAGTCAAAGATACCAAACTATTCTTTAAATAAAGTTGCAGTCATAGTCATTTTATTTTAGAATCGTACAAGGAAACGGCACAATTACCTATCAACACTAAAAACGGGTATAATTATTACCCGAATTTGGAGAGAAGGGTTGCTTCTTCAATTTTTTACGGTCGACATATGGGTTCTACGTGTTAAGCTTTTGGAATATGAATTGTGTTATGGATTGAAGTTTGTGTTCCCATCTCACCATTTAAGACTTTTTAATTATTTTTGATATGCAGTTTTGATATGCCATGGATTTCATCTTTTAAAGATTTTTGCTTGAGAGAGGATGCTGGACAGTCTAATTCTGAAGTTAACATCTTTTGATCTGGTGAACAACACTATCTTGACTAAATTGAAACCTAATGAGCTCGTCGTTTATGATCCATATAAAGGGTTATCATACAAGGGGATAATGGGTTTGCCGTAGAAAAGAATCAAGAAAATGGCAACAGGAAGAATTAAATAGAATGTAGACTTTCCAAATTCCATTCTCTCCGAATACTTATGTCGACAGGAAATCTGAGTTTTATATATTCGAAGGATTTTTGATACTAAACAGACTGATTTGATAAAACTGTGATGCTTTAATCTTTTATTACACACCTGATAGAACCACTCTTACTTATATTAATTGTATGAAATAAACATAGTAAACAGATTGTTACACAATTAGTATTACTGGAGCTGGGACCGACCACTTCCTTGGTTTTTGCAACTACAAGGATTTCATAGTTCAAATGAATGTTATGTTTTCCCCACATTGGCCAGAGACAGCAGTGAACCACATCTTTCAGCTAGATATCATCATTTCTATTAATGGGTGTGAATGGAGAAGAGAACATGGCAGCGTTCATACTTCACAGTACAATGTGCTCTTATATACACACAAATTATCATCAATTTGCTTTCATTTTATTGATCCTACTTATTATGTCATACATGCCACAGCTAGCCTTGATATAAGTCGCCAAAAATTCATGAACTCATTCAACTTCAATACAAATAATGGCGAATCCGTAATAAATAATCTTGTCTAACAAATCACTGGCTTTTAATAATAATTATTACTTTAATGCTAAGTCATTACAAATACAAATGTAGACGAGTATGGTTATCATACAGTAGGCTGCTGAACATTGGCACTAGAGCCTTCAATGATGATTGGTTGTTCAGCGTCAGGGACGGTAGGCTCTTCACTTCCAACGAGAGCCCGGTACTTCTTCGATATGAGTGGCCAGTCCGTGACGGTCTCAATTCTCCCACCTGCCCCCATGCTAGCGGTAGACCCGAGGCCTGTCAACTGACCCTTCGACTGCATTGGACTTTTTTTTGCCACGCTCAGTCTCATTACATCCGACACTGCCACAACACAACAAGCACGCATTCACTTATAGTAATAATATATAATCATTAATTATTATTATCACAAGTTAGTGAAGAGAGAAGTATTTTACCCCGAGGAGTCATTTGAGTCTTTTTAAAGATGTTTCTCCATCTCTGACGGGATGTGGGTTTTCCAAAGCCAAAAGAAAATAGAGTTTTGACAGGAGCAACAGGTGCTGCAGTTCCCCCTTTGCCCTCCTTTCCCCATGCCTGCGTCATTTGATCTACAATTCAGTTAAACCACCTTTTTTCAATTAACAATTTAGTTAAACAATAAAAATCTAAGTTTTTCTATATAGTTTCAGTATTTGCCACTTCCCACCCAAAAAGTTTGGAGGTCAGGGATGATTGAGAATGTTCCTTTAGGAATTAGTAAAATTATGATTAACATTGCGTGTGTTCTAATATTCCCATATTTTCCAGAAAAATGAACCACCCACTTGGGAAAGTTGGGAATGTTACCATAGTGGGATTATTCCACCCGAAGCTTTTCTATAGAAAAATCTGTCTTGAGCCATTTTATAAATAGAAAAGTTTATTCAATAATAGAAATAATCAAAGATTTTGCTACCTGCGTGCCGCTGAAACATTTTGCTTCGTTGACAGAGTTTGAAAATCCACATTATCCAAGAAGTGCAGAGATTTATGGGGGAAGGTGTTGCTGCCGTTCGATGCATACTGCGGATGAGTTTAGCCAACCCGTATTTCCATTCGATGTCTGACTGGGCAACGATTCGTTGGTACGTGTCCGACATCATGGCAATGAGTAAATTGATGAGGACGACCACGCTGACCAACATGTACACCCCGAAAAATATTTTAAAGAGAATGAGAGTCCATGCGGGCTGTCCAGGCTCGATCTTCATGTCCACGGTACTCGTCAGTCCAAATAGAGCAAAGAAAAGAAGCTCCATCGCGTCCAAAGGCGTAATCAGAACTGTCATTACCAATTACCACAATTTAACACATTATTATTATAATCATTTATATTTAACCATATGCCGGTTCGAGGAAAATCAAATCTTTCCTGCACTTGTTTACATTCTGGTGGAATATTTTTAATTAAAATACTATTATTACAATATTACCGTTTTGTGACATTACTTTTTAGGTGTCCAAAACTGACTTAAACTATAAAAGGTTGCAAAAAGCAGCAAATTTATTTGACTACAAAGACGGCAAATGTTTTTTTATTGCTTTGAGAAAATATGTGCACATTATTTTAAATGCATTTAAATTACAAAAAGGAAGGTGTATTAGTGTGTATATTAGCACTGGTAAGATATTACCACCTCAACCACAGGGAGATCAAATATATTGGCTGGAATAGGGTTAAATGAATGTATGTACAGCAAAAATTCAGATACAAATGGATATACCGCCAGAAGGAAGTCCGTTGGTGAGTGTGGGCTTGTAAACCGAATTCTCGGGTCTCTCCATAATGGGGAGATTGAGTGAGGACATGACGAACGAGAACCCAAGCATGAAAATGGCCAATACGGCCAAGAAGCGTGCCAGATCCTTCATCAAGTTTCCGATAATGATGGCCCATGGGCCAAAGAGGTAGTGGAAGGAGAGAAAGTCCAGGATCTGCACAGCCGCAAGGAGGATTGCAAGGCCGAACATTTGGTTGCGCACGTAGAAGAGGACCCCGAAGTCCTCCTTGTCCACGAAGATCCCCACGAGGTGGACAGCCACGGCGATGTTACTGAAGACAATGACCGTGATTTTTATCCAGCCGAGACCTCCCTTGTCCGAGGGGTTGTCAATCTCCGCCACGATTAGGCCCAACATCCAGGCCAGGAACATCCACTCGAACCAGTAGGGCCAGAGGGTCTGGCGGATGGGGAGTACGGGGTAAATGGGGGTCACACAAATTAAACAGAGAAGGATCATGAGGTGGATGTGGGAGGTGAGGTAGGACATGAACCGGATGATTGGGATCTTGTAGTAGATGTGCCCCAGGGGGAGGGAGAAGGTGATCCACACCGGGGGGAAGAACACGAAGGAGAAGAAGAGGAGGAGGAGCTTCCAGTCCGCCCACTTCAAGTTGCCCACCCACAATTCTTGCAGGTAGCGCTGGACCACAGTGTGGGCAATCACCTCCTTTTGCTCGTTTTCTATCAACACATCCAGGAACTCCATTCCCTTTCGGTCCACGGCCTGGAGGAGTTTCCCAGCAGACTCAGCCAATGATGCCAGAGCCAGCAATTCTGTCGCCATAGCCTCGCAATACTTGGAGGCAGCTAGCAAATCTTTTGCTCGCTCTTTTTCCTAAAATTAGATTAATTAAAATAAAAACAATCAAAAATGCTCCTTTAAAACAGGTAATTATATTTTCAAGCTACAATCCTGACAGGGTCGCCAGTAAAATATTAGTTTTTGGACGACAACAATGTCCCAGGACACGATATGATACATAAAATCATATTTATAACTTATACCTTAGAGGAGACGACAACCAATGTATTTGACAATTTAGCAGCGACATCGACTGGTGCCGGAGAGGCGAGCACAAACTCATTTAACGGCTCGTTTTCGATATTCTTCCCACAGATTGTCAGATTAAATACAAACTGTAAACAGTAGATACAAGTCAATTTATGTAGGTACTAATAAGGACACACTTACCCCCAAAGGGGGA
This sequence comes from Tomocerus mixtus, assembly GCA_034694165.1. Classification (NCBI taxonomy): domain Eukaryota; kingdom Metazoa; phylum Arthropoda; class Collembola; order Entomobryomorpha; family Tomoceridae; genus Tomocerus; species Tomocerus mixtus. The sequence goes on along the minus strand of JAQFYC010005784.1, from coordinate 4,945 downwards.
ATAATATTTAAAATGAAAATATCATTGTTACCTCGTGGTCGTCCATAAGTCCATATGTGTCATGCTCCTTTTTCATTAGATAAGCCAACACTATGTTGTGGTTCTCGGCAGCCGCAAACCAAATAGGCGAGTGCCCTTGAGAGTTTTTGGCCAGGGGGGACGCCCCGCTTTCAATGAGGAGACGCACAACTTCCAAATGTCCAGCTTTCGCTGCGCAGTGTAGGGGCGTCCACATTTCTGTGTCAATTGCGTCGATCTCCGCCCCCTGACCCAAAAGAACTTCACACATTTGCTTGTGGCCGTAGACGGCGGCAATGTGCAAACTTGTCTTTCCCGCCGCATCTTTGCTCTCCAGCAACTCAGCTGATCTGCTCAACAGGAGACCAACCACAGTCGTGTGCCCACCACGGCATGCCAAGTGAAGAGGGTTGTAACCCTGACAAAATTATTTTTTAATTTTAATTTACCTTAATTTTAATCTAATTATTCTAATGTTAATTCTAACATTTATGTTATAATTTATTATATTTACAAAAATTTTAGTTGGGGCGTCCACCAGGACTCCAGCGGAGTTGAGGAGAACTCGAACAACGTTTTCTTCTCCAGAGTAGGCCCCCATGTGTAACGGGGTAAAACCAGATTCTTTACCCAATTCCTTGATGAAGCTGGAAGTGAGGGACAGTGGGGGTTCCGACGGCGTTGTCGCTGGCATTTGCTGAAGGAGATCCCGGACGGTTTCTGGAGAAAGATTGTTGATTATTTCATAAAATTGATACTGGATAAAAAATAATTTAAGTAACATTTTAGAGAATGTACCTTGTTGTCCATGAAATGCAGCAATGTGCAAAGCAGTGAGTCCCAATTTCCTACTAGTCATTTTTACAGCATTTGTATGGCGAAGAGCGTCGATGACATTCGAGTGACCGTTCTTTGCAGCCAAATGTACAGCTGCATAACCAGCCTGAAGAAAACAAAAAAGCATGTCACTTTTGGGACGAAGTCCTGGAATTATTACTTTAAAAGATGCTAAAATACAATTCAAGTTTACTCTGTTTTCATCAGATGCACTGGCTCCGGCTTTCAGGAGAGATTTTACCAATTCGGCATGACCGCCTTCTGCAGCCAACTGTAGGGCAGTGGCGTCAGTGCTTCGGTTCCTGGCCGAAATGACTCCAGCCTTGTCAAACTTCATCAATTCCTGCAATACTGAGATCGAGCCTTGCATTGCAGCTAAGTGGGCACAGGTACTTCCATCCTAAAAATCAAATTAATAATTAAGTGTTAAAGTAGCACCTCTGTGAGCGACCTTGATAGATAGGTGATAACTGACTAGTTAGCTTAATTTTTCATTTTAAACAAGGTATTGTTATAGGGGAATGTTTGGTAACTTACTTTGGTGGAGCTGGAGACTAAATTGTTCTGATGTTTAAGAAAAAGTTTAATGACAGCCGAATGATTATTCTCGGCTGCCAAATGTATGGGTTTCTGACCCTGTTCGTCCGTCGCGTCCGTATTCGCCCGAAGTCCCATCAACAGGCGACACACTTCTAGCTGTCCTGCAGACGCTGCCATGTGTAAAGGGGTTTGCTTTTTCTGGGAAAGTTTAATGTTCAAATATTATTTTAGTGACAATGATGATATACACATTATATTTTATATTTGTGAAAATTTTGTCATTTTTGAAAAGATTAAGGGCGCCTAACCAGAGTTCCAACATCAACATACGCTCCGTGTTCCTGGATGAGGAAGAGGCAAAGTTTTGTGTATCCTTTCATGGCTGCCAAATGGAGAGCTGTGAGGCCAACGCGAGACTTGGCGTTGATAAAGGCTTTGTATTTCAACAGAATACCACAAATTTCCTTTAAACATCAAATTACCCATTAAAATTCTCAAATATTGGCACCAAATATACGAAAAATAATTTTGGGGATCAAAACATATTTTTTGGAAAAGAAAGTTACTTTGTATCCAGACTCGGCAGCCAAGTGAAGACCAGAGCGACCCTCCAGATCGAACACGTCCACCCTTGCATTATTTTCAAGCAAGGTCTTCACCACTTCCAAGTGTCCCTTGTGACATGCGGTTAGGAGCGGGGACCAGCCTTTCGTTGATTGTTTGTTCAGGGCCCGTTGACTGTCAATCACCGTCATACGTGACAGCATTTCTTTTAATATATCGTTGTTACCCTCTCGTGCGCAATAATGAAATGGTGTCTCGTGCGTCTATTGCAATTGTTAATTTGTCAACATTATATTTCTATAATCAATGTGTTAAATTGAGAATTTGCTCTTAAATCGCTATTTAATAATGTACATCTTTTGTTTGTAGGTTGACGGAGGCGCCGCCATCGAGAAGCATCTGCGCAATCTCCCTCCCTGCGTCCACCGCCTTCTTCCCCGCATCCTTCCCCGCAGTGAGGGCACTTTTGGTCGGAGTCCCGTCCAAGGATGTCATTGACGTCGGGCTTCCCGACTTGACAGATGTGTTAGACCCGATCGAATTCTGTGGGGTGATCATTGCCGTGATCCCGGACAACTTGGATGCGTAGTGAAGGGCGCTCTCCCTGTTCTTCGTCACAGAGTTGATATACTGCTCCATTTCGATTTCCCCACGTTCTTTTTTGATTGAGGCTAAAAGTTCCCGCACAACTTTCACGTGACCGTGCCGGCAGGCCAAATGCAAAGGCGTCTCGCCATCCTACAATCAAAAATAAAAGTTTTAATAGTTAACAAACGAAGTTTTTTTTTATTGCGCATGTCTTTTATGACTAACTATTGATTTTTGTGAGACGTCAGCTCCATCTTGAAGAATTAGCTTAATTATTCTGATTTTTCCATGGCGAGAAGCCACATGAAGGGGTGTTTCACCATTTTCCATCGTAATATTTGGGTCAGCTCCCGATTTGAGTAACATTTGTGCACACTTGTCGCCGTCTTCAACTCGCGCTGCAATATGCAGTGGCGTCTCTTTAGATTTCCCGCCTAAAAGTAAAGGATTATTGACACAGGCACACAAATATATTTTTCAAGCATTTTAGGCTATTGATTGAGTATGTAGAGATTTTTACCCCGAATATGCACTTCAGCGCCGTACCCCAGAAGGGTTTCCACCACATTTTCGTGTCCCGACTCAACTGCAATGTGCAATGCAGTGTAATTATCCTAAATAAAGGAAATTAAACTTTACAGCTGATTTTTTTTTATCAATTACAACATTTTCATTCATTGAACTGAGGAAATTAATATTCTACGGAATTAATCTCGTAAATAAGATAACATTTCAATTTTGCCTACATTTGTAACGGCGTCAACCTTTTCTCCTTTCTCCAACAGCTTGCTTATCATTTGCGCATGTCCATATCTGGCTGACACGTGCAGACTCTTGGATCCTCCCTGATTACACATTTATTAATTATTAACCGCTGCGTTAATAGCTTATAAATAATTATTAGTACTGACTTTATTTGGCATTTGAAGTGGAACACCCTTCCTAAAGAGAGCCATTGCAGTTTCAGGGTGGCCATGCAGAGAGGCGATGTGCATAAGGGTACTGCCGTCACGTGTCCTGTCCATTACAGACACTTTGAACTTGTCCGCCAATAGATCAATTAGAGCAGTATGACCATGTATGGCCGCTAAGTGGATCGGGGTCCGATCTGACAACATTTAATTAATTACATAATTGTATTTTCTTAACTGTAAATACTTTTACTTTACAAATCACGAATAAATTACAATGTTTTGTTACAGATTTCAAATTAAAGTAATGAGACTACGGGTTTATTTACCTTCTTTGTCGACCACATTTGGATTGGCTTTGCATAGATAGAAAAACTTGACGAGACTTTCATCTCCCAGAGTTGAGGCTACGTGCAACGGAGTTTGGTGGTCCCCCTAAAGAAAAAAAATATTTTGCTGACGCTAAAATTGAAAATGGACTACAATTGCCAAAATTTAAATTGATTTTTTAAGTATAACCCATGAAAAAATTCAGTCATTGCAGAAGAATGAAAAATATTAATCGAATCATTTAATTTTAATGTAGATACATAATCTTACATTTTTGGCGTCAACATTTGCACCAGCGTCAACAAATATCCTTGTTATTTCCAGATCTCGCCTCCTTACAGCAACGTGAAGGGCAGTGTCCTTTTGGGGACCTGAGTGTATTTTTAATTGCTCGTGAGGCAAATTATTGAGAATTTCTTGACAAGCACCCCGAGAACCCGAGTTCAGAGCAACTAACAAAGGAATATTCCCATCCTGTCAAGTCAGAATCATTTCATTCAGATTTCATTCAGATTTCCAGTTTAATAATTATCATTAATTGATTAGCTTACGAAATCCTTTTGTAGTCGGGCGTCTTTAGGGACGACTGTGAGTAAGGCCTTGAGTATGGCTGTGCTGTTCCCACTCGGTCTGGCACATGCCAAATGCAATACATTCTGTTTCATAGGCTGCAAGAAAATATAATTTTCGGAATTCGTCAAAACCATCATCAGAAAATAAAAATAATTCGCATTACATCTGTGAGCATAGAGACGTCGGCTTTTTTAAACACTAGAAAACGAATCATCTCATCTCGGGAGTACAGTGCCGCAATGTGGATGGGCGCCAGGCTTTCCTGTAAAGCAAAAATGCATTTTTATGACATAAATATCAATTATTCTTAGTTATATTATTGTACGTCAACTTGTTGTGCATGAATAAGTGCATTATTGGCTTCAACGAATAATTATTACTGCAGAAATGATCATTTAAATAAATTGTATAGCACAATTTCTATAAACTACATTTACTCTAGCCTGCTCTGGATTTTTTAAGCACTCTTTAATAACCTAAACACCAATATTAAAAAAAAATTAAATTAAAAATTAAAATTCAGCTTTATAGTTATGCAAGCAACCCACGACACACGGTCAATGGTCAGTAGTACTCATCTGTTG